>JARHVA010001937.1:2792500-2944975 GCA_037957365.1 Torreya grandis
TAAGTATTAATATTTAGATGATCATACTGCTAAGAATAAGTTGTATGCGAGTCAAGGAATGTTATGGTGTGGAGCTAAAAGCTTCAACTATTTGCAGACACAAGAAGGAAGGATGCTGAAGAACCAGAGCCACCGGCATCGACAGTATGACCGGCATCGACAGTATGACCGACGTCAGTCAGATGCAGTGGAGAAGGAGACCGGCGACGGCAGAGAGTCAGTCGACGTTGGTAGCACCAGACCAGCAGGGACCAACGTCGGTCGCCTGTGTATTCCCAGAACTGCTGTTGACGAACAGTCAGTTAAGTGAAGCGAGTGTTTGCATGTTAAATGACTAATTATAGTCACGAGCTGCGTGTCTAATTATTGTAACTAGAGTTCTATTTTTGTAAGCATGGGATCTTATTTATAGACCCATAAGGCATGTATTGTAACAGTATCAAGAAGGCAAGTAAGAGCATTGAAGCTAGCAAGGTCAAGGAGATCTACAGGTGTAAGGTCAAGGAGATCAGCTGCAGCATTCAAGGAGGGATAGCAACTCAGGTTGTAGAGTTGGTTTGTGTTGAGCAAGAGAGAGAGGGAAGAAGGTCTTGAGGTGTGGCAAGCCTTTGAGGTGGAGGAAGAAGTGGCATCTTCCTTATTGTATTTTCTTCTAGTAATATCTAATACAAAGAGTGTGTATTGTCTCTCAAATTCTTTGCTGTCTCAAGTTTCTAGTTACTTTATCATTTTGGTATAATTTCGTGTTTAATTGCATATAAGAAGTAATCATATGTGCTCTAATTGGTAGAGCTAGATCCCCTGACAAGTGGTATCAGAGCCTTGGTTGTAGGTTCAAGAGCTGATACTTGACAAGTGGTATCAAAGCTACGGTTTGCAGGAAGCAGGGTATTGTTTTTTATTACAGGTCATTCACAGGGTTTTTTGATTGAGTGGGAGTTCAGCAATGGTAGAAGAAAGTAGACTACGAATGGAGAAGTTTAACGGCAAGAATTATCAACATTAGAGGATGCAGATTGAGGACTATCTGTATCAGAAGGATTTGTACTTACCATTGGGTGGGGTTGCATGCAAGCCCACAGATATGAAGGATGAAGAATGGAACGTTCTTGATCAGAAGGCTCTCGGTTCCATAAGGTTGAGCCTTGCATCGTTTGTGATTTCTAGCTTATCACAGTGCAAGACAACGGAAGAGTTGATAAAGTCCTTGGCGAATTTATACGAAAAGCCCTCGGCTTCTAATAAGTTATATCTTATGAAGCAACTATTTACTTTGAAAATGCAGGAAGGTGGATCGGTACATACTCATCTCAGTGATTTCCATGGTTTGGTAAACCAACTAGCTTCAGTCAATATTGTTTTTGATGATGAGGTAAAAGCTCTCTTGATTTTATGTTCTTTGCCTAAAAGTTGGGACGGTATGGTTATGGCAGTAAGTAATTCTGCATCTGCTTCTAAAATCTTAAAAGTTGATGATGTTGTGAGTGTGATCTTGAATGAAGAAATACGCAGGAGAAGCACAGGTGAATCATCAGGGAATGCTCTAAGTGCAAAAAGCAGGGGAAGGCAAAGGGAGAAGGTTGAGCAAGGGAAATCAAGGTCGGGAAGGAGATCCAAGTCCAAAGGTATTACCTGCTAGTTTTGTGGAAAGAAAGGACATACGAAGAGGGAGTGTTGGTTGAGAGATAAAGAGAATCAACATGTAGGTATTGACGAAGCAAAGGATGCAAATATTGTGATGCAGGATGCTCTCATACTTTCTTCGAATAGTCAGGTAGGGTCATGGATTTTAGATTCTGGTTCATCTTTTCATGTATCCCCAAACAGAGATTTATTCTATGAGTATGAACAGGGAGATTTTGGAGTACTCTATTTAGGGGATGGTTCACCTTGTCAGATAGTTGGCAAAGGGAAAGTGCAGCTGAGATTGCAGATTGACAACACATGGGTGTTGAAAGAGGTCATGCATGTTCCAATTCTGAAGCAGAGTCTGATTTCTGTAGGAAGGTTGGGAGATGAGGGATGCACAATAACCCTCACAGCGGATTCTTGGAAGGTTACCAAAGGAGCACTTGTTCTAGCAAGAGGTAAGAAAGTAGATACTCTTTATCTGTCTACTTGTATTACTGATTCTACTTCTGGTGTAGATTCGAAGATGTGGCCTAATAGGCTTGGTCACATGAATAGGAAGGGAATGGAAGTTCTTGATTCAAAAGGAATGTGTTCAAATTTGGAAAGCATAGATACAGTTCATTGCAGAAAGAGGAAATTTGATGCTTTTGACAGGAACAAAGAAGCCTTGGTGTTTATGGAGGAGATGAAGGACAGAGATCAGTCACAGGGGCTGAATAAATTTGAGCAGGGCAGCATGGACAGAGGTTTGATCCAAGAAGAGCTCGCGGATGAAAATTTCATCACTTATAGGAACACACAGACACCGATGTCGATCGCTTGGCACCGACGTCAGTCATTCAGATATCGACATCGGTCGTGTGCAGACCAGCAGGGTCGATAGGTCAGACAGGAGAAGTTCGACATCGATCATAAGGACCGACGTTGGCAGGAGGGACGCCGGCATCGGCCAGGGAAATGACGTCGACAGTCAGGGTCAGTGTAGGGAACCGACATCGTTCGGGAGCAGACTGGGAGTTGGCCGATATCGGTCACTGGAACAGATAGTGGGTGAATCAACTAAGTCTCAAACACCCATGTGGAGGTCAAGAAAGGTATGTGAACCTCATATTCGTTGTTCACCTTCTTTATATTGCTTACTGACAATCATGAACTAGGAAGATGGAGGAAGCAATGCAGGTAGAATCCAGAAACAGTGGGAGCTTGGCATGGATGAGGAGTGTGAGTCCTTGGAGAACCAAACAGGTAATTGTTGGTAGTGTTGTCAGCTGGAAGAAAGCACTGGATAAAGGGATGGATTCCTATTTTAGAGAAGAGAGTGGATGGACACATGAGACAGAAGGCTATGGTATATGGTCTTGATTATGCTGCAGAACAATGGAGGGTTTCATATACAGGGAGTTTTCTGAGCTAAGGGTAGAGTTGGTTCAGAAGTATGTCATGGAGAATTTGGAAGCAACAAAATTCTTGTGGCATAAGAGACAGGTATTGCATCACAGGTTTGAGTGGTGGTTGGTCTTCAAGAGTGACTTTGAAGAGGGATACAGAGCCTAAGGAACAAAATAGATGGTGTACAGGTATAGGTACAAGTTGCAGTTGTTTATCTCCAAGTGGGAGATTGTTATGGTGTGGAGCTAAAAGCTTCAACTATTTGCAGACACAAGAAGGAAGGATGCTGAAGAACCAGAGCCATCGGCATCGATAGTATGACCGACATCGGTCAGATGCAGTGGAGAAGGAGATCGGCGACGGTAGAGAGTCGACCGACGTCGGCAGCACCAGACCAGCAAGGACCGGCGTCGGTCGCCTGTGTATTCCCAGAACTGCTGTTGATGAACAGTCAGTTAAGTGAAGTGAGTGTTTGCATGTTAAATGACTAATTATAGTCACGAGCTACGTGTCTAATTATTGTAACTAGAGTTCTATTTTTGTAAGCATGGGATCTTATTTATAGACCCATAAGGCATGTATTGTAACAGTATCAAGAAGGCGAGTAAGAGCATTGAAGCTAGCAAGGTCAAGGAGATCTACAGGTGTAAGGTCAAGGAGATCTACAGGTGTAAGGTCAAGGAGATCAACTGAAGCATTCAAGGAGGGATAGCAACTCAGGTTGTAGAGTTG
Organism: Torreya grandis; assembly: GCA_037957365.1. NCBI lineage: Eukaryota > Viridiplantae > Streptophyta > Pinopsida > Cupressales > Taxaceae > Torreya > Torreya grandis. The sequence goes on from JARHVA010001937.1 coordinate 2,796,254, forward strand.
GTTTGTGTTGAGCAAGAGAGAGAGGGAAGAAGGTCTTGAGGTGTGGCAAGCCTTTGAGGTGGAGGAAGAAGTGGCATCTTCCTTATTGTATTTTCTTCTAGTAATATCTAATACAAAGAGTGTGTATTGTCTCTCAAATTCTTTGCTGTCTCAAGTTTCTAGTTACTTTATCATTCTGGTATAATTCCGTGTTTAATTGCATATAAGAAGTAATCATATGTGCTCTAATTGGTAGAGCTAGATCCCCTGACAAGGAATAAAAAAAACATGTTCATGTTGCCTGTTCACGAGTTACCATAACTAAAGAGCAATATGAATAGTAACCAAAATACTCCCTTAGTAAAACTTGATTTTATGGACCCAGTGCTATTTTGTTAGCTTGATAGACGACACAAGTCACAATATTTATATAGTATGGAGGATGGAAGAATACACATAAAATATTTTTATAAATGGAGGATGATATTTTATGCTATGTGAAATGGTATGGCATGACATACATGAATTGATTGATCACACAAGTGAAATTAATTTTGGTACCTAATACACTATTGAAGTTATCTTCCAATTTTAAAACTTCCCTTCAAAAGTGCTTGGTGAACCATACCCATTAATTGAATTGCATCTTCTTATGTAGGACACTCTATTGATATGATTTTTAGGGTTTACTTTGTTTGAAGTTTTTTTTTTTTTACTTTTTTTTTACCATTTCCATATTTAAATGATTTTATAGGTGTTGATTTCCATTATAGACAAGGAAGAAGAAAATGAAAATGTAGATGTGATGTTAAGACATAAGAGGAATTTTGAGAGTATATAATATTATTGTATGTTAAAAACATATGATTTACATAATAAACTACAAAAAATATGTGTTGGGTAGCCATACACATTAAGTTTTGAATACCCTAAGTGGCAAAAAATACCTTATATAAGATTATACTACCATTGAATGTTGAATGTGAGCACCGTGTTAGAGTGGGTTATTTACCTTAGCTCATGTTCACCTAGGTACTTTATTATTCCCACCCACTTATGTGTGGTTATTTCATTGATCTTATTTTAGATATTATGAGATATTACATATTTATATTTTAGATATTATGGAGATAATTTGTAGTTGTTTATATCCTTTAGGGATAGTTATCTCTTAGTCCTAGGTTTGATTTCTAGCTTGATATCTTAGTTATGTTTGATCTCTAGCTTGATCTCTTAGTTATGTTTGATCTCTAGCTTGATCTCTTAGTTATGATCAGTCACTTAACTTAATCTCTTAGTTAAAATTAATCTTTCTTGCCTATATATGCAAGGCTCATTTATTGTATTTCATGGAAGCTTTGGAGATATAGAGGATTTATCATTGTGTGATCTATTTTTGTATAATACATTGAGATATTATTTGAGTAATGGATCTATGTCTTTTGCTATGGTAATGGTTTGTAGATTTGACCCTGGGTGAGACTTTTTAAGACTCTTTCATGGTATCATAGTGGTTTCCAATAGCCATTACTTAGATCCTTTACTTCTTCTTACTCAACATCTGGTTTTCTCTTGCCTTACTAAGTATGATCTTCTCTTGCATCTTCTTTGAATGGTCATGAAAACAAAAAAGATGTGCAAAAAATTATAGTTTTTAGAGGGATTTCTTTTTTGAGATTGCAGTAGTAAATCAAAGCTCACCAATGCATCCATATTATCTGAGAAAGACATAATCACCTCCAATTTCATCCCAGTTAGATATCATAGGCAAGATCTATAAGTTTTTTACAAATCTATTTTTGGTTAAAAATGATTGTTCTTTTTTAGATTTTGAGAAAATTGTAGATGATCTCTCTGAAACAATTTTTAGATTTTGTGTGCCTTATTCTCATCTTTTTAGAACATTTCAAAATTTGAAATTTCATTAATAATTAAAAAAGTTATTGTAGTTTTTTGGATTGATTTTAGTTTTTGATCATAACTATAATAGGTTTTGGACCACAAACTGGGGGCCTGGTCCCTTGAACTATTAAACCAATATCAACGGCTATCACTTGAGCACTTTGAAAGCACACTTAAATGACCGTATCCAGCCTATAACACCCTATGAGATTCAAAATGAGGTGGGGATGAGCACAACCAAACCACTTCACTAATCCTTCTACATCTCATTAGCAAAAATTTATTGTAGTTTTATTGAGCAGTACTATTCATAAAAAAATCCTTGTGGGGAGATTTTTTTTAAAAATAGATTTATTATTATTTTTTTATAAAATAACATCCTTGGATGATTTTTTGATTGTTTTTAATCAAAAAAATATTTTTTATTTGGGTTACATGAGGAGATAATGTATTTGTTTATTGCTTGCCCACATATCTTTTTTTTTTATTTTGTTTGTTGAAGACTGGAGGGTGAGGCTCGATTTGACAGGTGGTCAAACCCCCTCACAAGCAAACACATTTTTTTCTTCATTTAATTCACCATCTTGATTGCAATCATGGACACATTTTTGACTGATTCTGACGTCCCTTTATAAGTTACCTTACATTTTACTATTGTGGATTTTTTCATCCTCTCCTATACAGGCATCTTCATCCACCATTCCTATTTGATTTAGGATAGATTTCAGATCACTCATGGCATCACCATCATTATTTGAGGATTTTACTAGCATGGTTCTTTCATTATTTATATCCCTTCAAAAAACACTTTATTTTACTCATACTCATTTATTTATAAACTTTCAAATGCATTTTCAGCAAAGCTCGAAGTCTTGCATTGTTTGAGAATGTTTTTTGTACCAATTGTATTTTTGGCCCACATTATTCTCTCATTTTTAGAACAACTCTCATGATTTGTGATGACTTCTTCGACAGGTCAATAGTCTCTTTGTTTGGATTTATTCTGGTGTATACAATATCTTCCTTATTTTTATTTGATATTTTTGTATATGGGATATATTGTACTTGTGCTAAATTATAAAGTGCCATAGGGGGTTTGATTTTACAACCTAGTCTACTTTCATGTGTGTGTACTTAGTTTGTGCATCCTTTACTATTTCAATTTCTAGTCTCTTCCATCACCACCAGGGCCATCTTCTTGAGAGATTTTATTTACATTTTATAGTTTTTCTCAATTGTACATGGGTATCTTATTCAAACACTTTGTTTGCCAAAACACATATGAGGATTGTTATATCTCAATGGTATTCTTGGTGACTTTTTGTGTAGTGACACCAGTGTAGAATCCCCACCAGTATTTGTGTTCACTTATGACTATTTTTAGTCCATTTATTTAGAGACTTTCATTATCTTCTCCCAGTTCAACATTGAGAGAGGGTGTTTAGGCAATGTTTCCTCGGGTTCATCATTTTACTAGTATGGTCGAGTACAATGTTCATGTTTAGTGATTCTCATATTCAACACATTCCTACTTTGATTCAATGTTTATAGTGACTCGACATCCATTTATTCTGACAAAATGGATTGGCATTCATAGAGACACTTGTCTTCACACTGCATCATTCTTTTTATACAGGTATCTCATCTAGCTTTATTGTTGGGACCCATTTCCTTCCTTAATTTCTCAGTTTTGGAGGGGACTTTTATTTTCTTACATTTTTTTCTCATTTTCTCCATTTTATGAGAGTTTGTTTCATGAATATATTGTACATGACTACCTGATCAAGCCTTATTTTCAGGACATGACTCTATTTTAGATATGCCACTCTATTTTTGACCCCTACTTTCACTTGTTGGGGCGGGGGTGGGGGAGGCGCGGGTGGGGCAGGGTGCTAGAGTAGGTTATTTATCGTAGCTCATATTCACCTAGGTACTTTATTATTTCGACCCACTTATGTGTGGATATTTTATTTATTTTATTTTATATATTATGAGATATTACATATTTATCTCTTAGATATTATGGGGATACTTTATAGTTATTTATATCCTTTACGGATAGTTATCTCTTAGTCCTAGGTTTGATCTCTAGCATGATCTCTTAATTAGGATTAATCTTTCTTGCATATATATGCAAGGCTCATTTATTATATTTCATGGAAGCTTTGGAGATATAGAGGATTTATCATTGTATGATCTATTTTTATATAATAGACTGAGATTTAATTGAGAAATGCATCAATAGCTTTTACTATGGTAATGGTTTGTATATTTGACCCTGGGTGAGAGTTTTCTAAACTCTTTCACACTATTCGGGGATTTTATGAGTGTTAAAAACTCCTATTATAAAGAAGGAAAAATATAGATAGGATGTTAAGAGATAAGAGAGGAGATAATAGTAATATGATATAAAAACTATTTGAAGAGAAGGAAGTCACACATTACAATAACAAAAAATATTCTTTTGATTTCATGGTATAGTGGAATAGTGGAAATTACACATTATAACTCTAAACTTATGCAATTGACATCAACTTTGTGTACTTATCATGTTTTTAGTTTATGAATTTGCTTCATTGGCTACTGGAGAAAATTATTTTTGCTTTTAAATATTCTATTTTATAATATCTTAATATTTTGTTACTTTACTCTATATATGATAGTGTAGAGGAAACATTCATAGTTTCCCTCAATTTTATTTAATTATTATTATTTTATTTTTTTCATTAATTATCATTGTTATTAATATTTTTGTTTATTATCTTTATATTTTTTCCTCTTTGAAAATGTTTTAAAATAGTTTGTAATTATATTAATTTAATTTATTATTATTACAAGCTATCAAATGTGAATGTCATATTTATTATCTATATTAGTCTTATTTACATTATATATATAACTTATTGTTACTCATAATTACTTTTAGTTGCCTCAATACTTTAATGTTTCTTTCAGCTATTAGTTAATACTAAGTATGCATATTTTTGTCATGTTCCTTAGAATTCAACTAAGATTCCAATGGTAAAGAGAAAGAAGTGGACATTTGTAATAAGACAAGCTAACAATGGATTTACAGTTTCAAGTCACCATTTTTATTTTGCAATGGAATTGCTTTGTCAAGTTTATATGTTCAAAGTATAAAAAAATTATAACCAACTTGCAACAAATGACAAGCTATATTATAAAATCATTTTGGAGATTATTAATGTGATTTACATATAAGGACATAGATTTGAGAGGACATTTAATACACTAACATTTATGAAATTCCACAAACCACACAAGGCTATAATGGTTATACACTTTCAAGTTGACATTTTTGTTATATAATGGATTTGCTTCTTCAAGTTCTCCACCAAATAGATTTGATTTTATAAAATTCTCATTGAATTTATCTTTATTTGAATCTCTGAACATCCTAATGAATTTTTATTAAGTTGAGTTTGTGAACATGTCAATTAAGTACTCTGTAATCAAATTTGTGAACATCTTACTGAATGTTTATTATGATGTACTTGTGAACAACTCAATTGATTAGTTTTAATTTGATAATTTATAAAAAGTACAAACAAACTTTTTCATTTGTCGATACAAAATTAATGGCATAAAATTTGTGAAACAAATAAACCATAAAGTCTAAATAGTAATTTAATTTTTAAAATAGTAATCAAGTTTATAATATGTTGGCAAGAAAATAATTTTCAAAGCTTATAAATGTGGAAGAATTGGGATAAAATATATTCAACTTGCATCAAATGATACAAGTTTGTTTTAGAGAGTCTCTCTCATTCAATTTAATTGAAGGGAATCAAGAAATTTAGGAACTATGGTCATGAAATTTTAGTTATTGAAAAAGACATCTCCAAACATTGCATATGTGCAAACATTTACCATACAAATTTTACCTAGTTAAAGTGATGATATTCATCTTCATAATCATATACATATGTGTGTCTGTACACACACACACACACATATACATACATATATATAAAAGAATACAATATTGTTAAAAAAATTAATTATAATTATTCATAATACCTTCAAACATTGATACCTGGAAGATAACCTTATATCATGAAAACATGTGTATATGTATCGTTATGAAGTTATAAAATACCATTTCATTGTTACATTTAAAATTTACTATTTTTTTTAAACATCTTGTTTATTGTTCATATTGTGGAATCTCTATTGAGGTCTTCTAAAATGAGCCCTTAATTTTAATATTTGCATGTATTTCAACACCTCTTATTATTCAAATAAGACTTGAAATTATTTTGTTGTCAAAAAATGGAATTTAGGCATAAGTCTATTAAAAATTCAAGCACATTTATATAAAGGTATGTATGTTCTATAATAACATTCATAGAACATATATTTGTCATTTAACAATTTTATGTAATTCAAACCTTCCCATTCTGTCACCCAATTAACAAAGAAAGTTTAGGGTTTAAGAAGGATTTTAGTTCATTATGACTAAGAGTTCTTATTGCATGATTTTTATTATGTAACTAGGACAAAATATAATTCATAATGAAAATCAACACATATCTAATGGTTATAATAATCCTCTATTCTTATTTATGTTGAATAATTAAATGAAAATTTTATCATTTATTTTACTATAAAATTATAATTAAATTAAGTTTTTTATTCATTTCTATAATCAATGACATAACAATCAAGCTTACAAACTTATTCTAATGCAAAACTTATAAATGAATTGACACATTCAAAGTGTAATACAATACACATGAGCTCAATCTCTTAATTAAAATTTATATAAATCTCAATAAAATATAATCACTAGAAAAACATAATTAAAATATATGGAACCAATAGTCACATCCTAATTAATGAAGTTGAGCCCTCACACACATACTAAGCAAATGGAAAAGTGATTCCATCCATTGACTTCCCCATTCCACCCCATCCATCAACTCAGAGCAATATCATAATATATCAAAGAAGAGTCTACTAAAAAAATTGAACCACATCCATAATTTGAAATAAGCAATAGTGTTTATAAATTTGAAGAGTGGGTGCCCTCCAAATTTTTGACCACACTATTCACCAATCTAGTATAATACAAAATAAGTATACTTGTTTTCCCATCCACACCACGACCCATAAGCAAGTTGTACATGCATACGTGCACAACCAAAATACATTAGTATCATTTGTTGGGTGGTAAATCATAATAAACCAATAAATACGACATAATGAAAACAAGAAAACTATATAAAGTAGACTCACATCATGTATCTAAATTATAATTATATTAAGTACAATCACACCACATCACTAACCATTATTATTTCATGATTTTTATTAGAAAACCTAATTTAATCATTCTTGCTACCTAATTTAGAGATTACGTGCATTAGAAAATTTAATTCAATTAATGAGATTGGATTAATTAGTTAAATATAAAAGAGTATCCAACACCTAATTAGATAATATTCATAGAAAAATTACTATTTTTAATTGGATACTCTTTTTCATATAGTTAAAACCACTATTGTGAATACTACATGCTTTTAAACATGACATGCTTTTATGAATACTATCTAATTAAACTGATAATGTACACATGCATTATCAACGATAATTTCACTGCTTTGGGCTTTCATGTGAAGGATAACTATCATCCCATGCCATGATGCCATGGCCATATTGGAAATTGATAAAATCCATTATAGTTTCAATGAACACGAACATAACACATTAATTCAATGAGCCCTTAATGTTTACTAAAAAAATACATTCTTTTGAAAACATTCGAAGGCTAGTAAATATTATTTGAATAACAATTTATGGAAAATTTTCACTTATTTGTTTGTTTTGAGAAGTACACATAACATTTATAAGAGCTATTATGAAATTTCAATAATATATACATCTATCAATTTGCATATCCTAGTAGGAATGTAGTTTATACAATCCTATAGGTGTGAACATTTATTTTAAGTGTTAAAGTAACCATGATCAATTTAATTTGATTAATTTATATTAAAACATCAATAGTTTACAACATAGAGGTCATCAAGTGCATAAATTCACCCTAAACGCTATACAACAACACAATATTGTCTCTTTAGTTCAATTCCACTTAAGAACCCTCTTGCATTGAACTTCACACATAAGACTCATAAGCAAGCTTATAATATTGATAAACATTATCATGAATAATATTTTTACAAAGTTATATAGTGTGTTTATGTTGTCATAAAATGTCCAACAACCCATGTATACAAAAGCATGCCATGTGAAAAATTAGTGAGAAAGCATGCCAAGTGATGAATGCACGATGTATCATTCCATTAGGTGACATGTAAATCATGTGGTAACAATTTAAAATTATACTGTATGTGTAAATTTAGTTCAGTATAAAATAAAATTTTGTGTTAAATGTTCTTAGATTTTTTTGGGATTATTTTAATACCTACTAAACACATTCTTTGATTGTTCTCAATTCATAGTTTCCACTAATTTCTAATACTAAATAAAATAGTTTCCACATAGATTTGAAAAAGAAACTTAATCACATGGAAATTGGAAATGATACTTCAGATTAAAAGAGTTTTAAAAATAGTGTATTGCTTATTCCATGATTTAAAATCCATTGTTCGTAAGAACGCATCAAATATATTCATCATACATTCAATTCATTAAATTTTTTTTTCATGGTTTCAAAAATATTTTTAGAGACTACTCAAGCAAATAATGTATAAATAAAAATTTAAAATTAAGAATTTACTTACTACATAAAATAAAACAATAACTAGTGTATTCTCAATAGAAAACCATTAATGTTAGACTAACAAAATGACACATTTTTTAAAAAGAGGCCATTACTTAGTTTACAATTTAATCTTATGTATAGACAAAACTTTTAACATTGGAAAAATTATTAACATCTATCTGAATAGCAATGAACATGTTATTGTCAAATTAAATACCCCTTTTTTCAAAAAAAATTAGAATATCTTATTCTCGCATATGATGGCTTAAGTCATGACATTTAAAGATACTGGTGGGGACAAACTTATTTGCATTCATTATAAATTATTTATTGTGCATGTGATTAGATATGATATTGTGTTATGTCATTTGATTTGAATACTCATAATATTATGAAATAATTGTATGTATCAATCATTGATCAAATTGTCACAAGGACATTTTTTTTCATTTATAAATAGTAATGGTGTTTGATATTTGGTATAAAGGTTTTGATCAGTATTTAGCTGCAAATTAAGTTTCTCAGTTTCAAAAATGTTGACATATCTTGTCTGCAAGAATGATTAACTTTGACAACAGTTTCCTTTCTTGATGATAAATTTGCATCTTATTATATTTTGTCACATAATTTTACAACTTTGTGACTTAAATATTGTATGCTCAAATGTGTTGAAAGTGTCACTAACATAAAATGAATTTTCATAAGCTTGCTTAGATCTAAAATTGTATGAGATTGCCCATTGGTAGTGGTTTCAAAGAATCTTTGAATGGATCATTCACTTGATAAATGGTGATGTTGTCACATGTCTTGGTAAGTTGTTAGTATTGCTCATAAGGAATTGGTAATAATATCCATCACAGTTGTTACCTAAGTTTTGATTATTACCTAAATCTAAACTTGAGTCATTAAAATTATTTATCAATTGATTATAGATATCATAGGCGAATATATGACATTTTCAATGGTTAATATATTAGACATTAATTAATCTTTGATTTAGCAATGGTGATGGTGATTGTTTTGAATGTAATCAATTTGGCATATTAAAAGTTGAGACCTTTAGGTATCTCGAGACACATGAAACATATTGCATAAACACTTGGAGGATTTGATATATGTTGAGATGAGTTGTTTGAATAAAATATTAAAATGGTAGGGTATTTCATTAGCATACACGATAATATGAACATTTATTATTGTGCCCTTACCTCCTTTTGAGTTATTTGAGGTTTCATCAATAGCATATTTGGTGAAGTTATAGATGTATCTCTAAACGTTTAGTGGTAGTTGTTTTTGTTATTGATTTGGCAGACCAGTTTGGCAGAATCCACCATCCACTCGCTTGGTAGACATGTCGCATAACTGCATTGATGGTTGTTCTTGGGAAACTATTCCACCATAAAAGGTTTGGTTTTCAACATTCAATCTCTATTTTATCAAGCTTATTTTGAAAGTGAAGATCTATAATTTAGTCTAAGTTGAACAAAGAGATTTTTAATCAAAATCAATTCAGTTGTGCACAAAGTGGTGGCAGGTATGTAAACAAGTTCTCATTAGTTATTTTGTTATTTTAAGATATTCTTATTTAATAGGAATCCATCAGTTAGCATTTATTTGTGCATGAAAATGTCTCTTTCTATAGGTGATTTGTATTGATTAAATTTGACAAGATTATTTAGGTGTATATAGTAAATGAATACTTTTTTCATACAAAAAAGTTGATTCTACAGATAAGTTTTTGCATGTATATTTTATCATGGGTGGTCTACAAATAAAATAGACTTTTAGTTGTATTATGATTTGCAAATGCGTATTTACTTTTTTATGCTTAGGTTTTTTGAAAAGGTTTCTTGCAAGCTGTAAGTCATCATTGTGTATCTTGTTGTTAGTCATGAATCTTGAAGTTGTTTTTAATGTTGTAGTCTTGAGTTCAAATGGTTTTGATTAAACCTTGGTTTTTCTAAATTCAAGTTCTGCATGTCACATAAAATTAGGTATGCATATTTTACCTATGCATGTATGCATATACTCCTTTTAAAACTTGGAAATATGTCAGTACACCAAATATTTGGTTTCCTTCCTGTAATAACATTTTATTCATTTGAAAGTAATATTTATTTTGCCTTTTTTTGATGAAATATATCCATATATAAACTAAATATAAATATACAAATAATTCAAAAAAAAAAAAGTGGTATGATGGCACGCCACAACACACTAGGCATAGCCTAGGAGCAAAATCAAAGTATCAACATCAAAGTATCATCTAGGCAAAGCCTAGACACAAGCAACTAAATCACAAAGTCATAAAAAGAGATAATTTTTATGTAGTAAGAACAAGGCCAACAGGCGGTGTATTCATATCATTAAGATCCCAACATAATCTTGGCAAATCATTTCCATCTAGAATAGGCTCCCAACCAGTAACTTGGGTAGTGTCTGTATCATCATCTACTTGTGTTTGAATGGGCGAGATAACCATAGAGAGCCTGGGCAACTTATCCATCATGTATGCATGGCCCCCAGGTGGTGCCCCCAAACATCTGGGTTTAAAGGAGGAGGAGTACCCCAACCATCTTGCCCAGTAGGGGAAGGAGGTGGTGACTGCCATCCTCACTATTTCCCAAGAGGGGAAACATGTTGGTATAGGGTATCACTGTGAGAGCAATGCTTAGAACGGTTGTAATGATGCCCGCCATAAGGTGACTGAGGCACTCTGTCACTCAATCTAGGATCCCTAGGTAGAGAAGGCAAAACTCGAGTCATAGTACAAGGAACATATCCCCAATGGGATAGGAGATCCTAAAGATACCCAAGCTCCATAGTCACTTTGTTGGCTTGGACTTGAATCTATAAAAGAATATTGGAGATGATAGAAGATTTATGCAAAGCAGAAACATTATAATTAGTAGAATCATGATTAAACACAAAATTATTTCTTTATTTTCAAATCCAAAAAAAAAACTCCACTCAAAAAGTATGCCAAACTTGCATGTATTTGAAGAGCATTGTGGGTTTGTCTCCAAGGAGGATATGCTGCCAAAGGAAGAATTTAGGATGAAAAGGCCTGAAAAGATCATGGATCCAAGTCCAGACCCTTTGGGCTTTAGAATAATACCAAAAGAGATGAGGAAACATCTCAAGGTGGCCACAGAACGGGCAATTAAGTAAGTGGACTCCAAGCTGAATGAGTCTTTTGCCAATAGGCAAGCCTTAGTGAAGTATACACCAAACAAAGTGGGTAAGCTTGGGCTCCACACAAGCCCCCTAAACAATGTTGAAATGAAAGCTCCACATTTTAACAGATGAGTGCAATCCCTAGTGGGCGTTAAGCTTGTCAACCATGGGCAAATGGAAGGTGAGCCAAGTATAGCCCAATCAAGGAGTGTAGTTGTGAAAAGGGGTCTCAACATACCATTTCTAGTCCTTCTAACATGGTTGAGTGGATTGGACCAATATTTTATGGAGTATGGAAGTTGGGATGGCATTAAGAATCACCTAGTAAGATTTTTGATCCATATTGGCTAACCAAAATTTAGCTTCACCTCCTCCCAAGATAGCCAAGAGCGAGATTGCCTACAAAAGATATCCTAGATGGAATGAATTCCTCTACAAAAAAGCTTGAGGGCATTGATACAGGGGACTTTTGCCAAGGGCACTTCATTGTGAGAAAAAATGGGAGACCACCATAGAGAGTGGGAGTTAGCAAAGATCCCATTACAAAAATGGGAACCATTCTAGAGAAACCATGGCTTAATATTTTACAAATCCTTCCAAATGATTTTAGACACAAAGGACCCAATGATCTAGACATGTGATTAGATGAAGAGTAAATTGGAGAAGCTGAGCCCTTTCTAGGCTTTCTTTTCTGTGGGCAAGCCTAAGGAGATACAGTGTTTAAATAACACCTTCTAAGCTTATGGGCCCTCAATGGCTTGTGCAATCCATTTAGCACATAAGTCAGTTCCTTATCGAGCTATGTTGATGAGTCCCATCCCTCCAGCTTCATGCATGAGGCAACAATATTCCCAAGCCACCCTATGGAATCCTTTACCTTATGGGGAATTTTCCCAAAGAAAATATTTGAGTGATTTCTCCAACTTTTGGTATGATTTTTTGGAAGTTACCCAGCATGACAAGTAATAAACATGGGTGGATACAAGAATTTTTAAGTAGATTTTAAATTTCCTTGCTAATGAAAGAGAGTTGGTCACTCAGTAATCTAGCTTCTTAGCAACTTTGTCAACAACATATTACCATAGTAAGGGTGGAAAAGCATCGAAAGCAAAGGGGATAGAAAGGAATTTAAAGATTTCATCATGTTGGATCCACTTACAACCAAATTTAGTAGCCCACACTAGCAGAGGGAGGTCAGATTATCTATAGCAATGAGTTTTTTACCATTGAATGTTGGAGCCAGAGTCCAAGCGAAAGGTGTCAAGACATTATAAGGCATTGTGCACATTAGCTTTATCTTAATGAGGGTAAGGAAAGATTCATCTACAAAGAGGCCATTAAGCAATTGCATATCTTCATGTAGATTAGCTACATTGGGAGGGAGATAAATTCCATTAACAAGGCCATTAACTTGGGCATTGCTAAGAAGATATCTAAAACCCTCAGCTACAAGAACATACAAGGTGGGAGCCAGAGGGCACCCTTAGAGAATGGAACAGAATAAGCCAAATTGCTCAGAGGTAACTCCATTAATGGAGAGGATAATCGAGGTAGCAAAGAAAAACATCTAAATAGTTTGAATAAAGATGGGCCCAAAACCCAAAGCTTAAAGCATAGCTAAGATAAAATGCCATTTTATTGCGATCATAAACTTTTTCAAATTTAATTTTGATGAACATAACTTATTGCTTAGACTAATTGGCCCAATCCATCCCTTCCTAGATGATAATGATGTTATCCAAGATATAACAACTTCTGATGAAGCCCATTTGTTCTGGATGCACAATGAGAGGCAACATATTGCCCAGTCAGATTATCATATCCTTATCAATAATTTTATAGGAAACATTTAGAAGGGTGATGGGTTAGTAGTTGTAGATCAACTTAATATCTCCTTGCTTAGGTATGAATTTGATATTTCCTTTATTTATATTTTTACCCAGTGAATGTGCACAAAAAGCTTCTTGTTAAACCTTATGTAAATCATTGCCCACAAGATCCCAAAGAGTTTTATAGATTTCACAGGGGAAGCCATCAATGATATGGGCTTTGTCATTAGCCATGTGAGACATTGATTTATACAAATCATCAATAGTGAGGGGCCTATCACAAATCACCCATTGGGCAGGAGGGAGTTTTCTTGGCACCACTGAAAGGCATTGTTAAAGGGTAGTTTCATGCTCAGTCAAAGATGCTTGAGCTTTGAACACTTGCTGATAATGATGGAAAAAAACTTGCACAATTTACAGAGTTTATGTGAGTCTATTACCAACCTCATTAATGAATTAAATTTTTTACTTCAAGTTTTTAGCTCACATAATTGAAATAACTCTTTAGAAGCTTTGTCCCCTATTTGAAGCCAGTAAAGCCTGGCTTTGACATGGGCACCTTGGGAATTGTAGTTATTTGCAATCTAAATGTGGTACCTCAAGGATGCAACTCTCACCTATAAGATCTCATTAAAGGGATATTTTTCCAGATCTAGAGTCACACGACTCAGTTTTGAGGTAGTCGCAGAGTAAGAGTGTCTCTAAATTTTGGCAAGTTGGTAGCCATAGATCTGTAGAAAGCAAGAGGTCCTTCTGATGGCATCATCCCACCAAAGAATCTAACTAGATTCTTGGGAAGGACATGGATCTAAATTTCAAACTCTCCTAAAGTGTGCCACCTACTTGAGCAAGGAGGTGTTAAGGAAGAATTGCATTTTATAGACTTTGGGTTCCATGAACTGCCATGTCACATGAAATTGAATGGGGGAGTGATCAAAAAGCCCAAAATATGGTAGCACCTACACCAGAGGAAAGAAACTATTATTAAAGGAAAATTATTGCTAGGTGGACATCATTTCCCTATCTAGATGCTTCAGAGTCTGAGTGGAGCCTTCGCTGAAATTACTTCAGTTGTACCAAACTCCATCTGTAGGTTGGCATGTTAAATTAGGATCATAAAATCCCCATTTAGTTCACATGTAAAACCATGCCTCCCTTTCATCATTTGACCTCATAGGCAAGTGGCCCATTTTATCCTTAAGAGATGCCACCATATTAAAGTCACCACATAATACCCAACATAGTTTTCAATATGCATACAGTAGATAAGCACATAGTTGATTTTTTTGGTGATTTGGTGCATTTAAGTATTTTGAGTTTGTAAACAATTTGGCAGTCATCAAAAAGGTTTTGAAATTTGTTGTGTTATCTTTTGGCTAAATCTCTGCATGAAAATATTGGTATTATAATCATGAAATTTGTTCTTATTGCTTGCATTGATATTTTATAACATCTGTTGAATTTTCAAAGAAGAAAATTTTTGTGGATAGTTTTATACATATTTGAAAGTGGGTACTTTGATAGAAATGATTTATGTATAATTGACTATATTTGATCAAATGGTTCAAAATATAATTTAAAATATGGAAATTTATGATAATGGTTGAATTATGGATAATCTTCAATTTTTATAATAAGTTTTTGTTGTTGTTTAATTTAGTAGACTATTGGGAATTATGAATGCTTGGTAGTTTTCAAACTATGTCTATTTTGACATTATCCTAAGATGTTTGGAATGTCACAAAATTTATCTTTATTAATTTGAATAACATAGAATTGAAATAGAATGAACAAAATTGATCATTTAATTTTTATATAAACATGTAGTAAAGTTTTCATTTGAAGATGATATTTGTGACTACCATAAGTTTTGATATTAAATTCTTATTTGAAGTTAGAAATGTTAGGGTAGACCCTAGATTCTCATATTTCTAGAATAAATTTTAGGGTAGAGATAGTGCATGATAGATAAATGATATCCTTCATGGAGTAGTCATCATGAGATCATTCACAGAGTACTCTTTTTGTGGCCATAGCGCTGTCAACACTTTCTCTAAACTATATCACCATAAAACTCATGTATTCATACATTTTAACGTGAATGACCCTAACTTTTAAAATTTACTAGATAATATCTCATCTTTATTTGTTAACTTGTGTGATAATATCTCTCATAGAGGTCTAAAGCGATCTACTTAGAGATCTCATCCTTTTGGAAGAGGTACTTCAAGTGCATCTTCTCAACATATGCATATTATTGTTGATTTAATACCTAATATTACTCCTGTATTTAATCATACCAAATTATTTCCCAATCTCAACCTAAAACTCGCCAATACAAATCCCTTTTTGGCTATTATTCTTTGACCCACTTCACCTGTACTTAATAAACCTGCTTCTTATAGTAAGAAACATGTTGAAAGCCCTGTGAGTCAGCCTATGGCTACATGCATACTTAAGAAGGTCAAAATTGAGATTGATAATTACTGTGGAGAGATAAACGTAGTTGAATTACTTGTTGTACCTTTAGAATACACATAATATCAAATAGATAACATATCCCATCTCATTGATCTTATCTCTGACAATGATTCTAACTAAGTTATTATTGGAAGTTATTTCTGTTTGACTTGGTTGTCTATAGTTTTGTTGAGATACTAATTATAATATTGATCATGAATGTTTTTAGTTTTGAACTTCATTAGATGATTATAGTTCTGACAATACTTTAACTTGGATAATATATTAATTTAACTAAAATTCTTTTCAGTTTTGGTAGTGAAATTCAGCATGTTGATGTAATATTATTTGATTAGATGGTTTATGTGTTTTGTATATAATCATATGATATTTTTGGATAAATATTATGTTTATGAATTATAATGTTAAGTATCGTTAGATCATTTAACATTAGAATTTATTAATTATTTACTATATGCATAATTAGATGACTGTCTAAATAATGTTTAATAAGTTAAAAGGCCTCCACCTATTAGAGATTGTAAAGTTGGTCTTTATTATTTGATTCAATCTCTTGGAATCATTTTTAAGTTTATAAAATAATGTATAGTTATAAACTTTATAACTTATAAAATAAATTAATTATAAAGTAATTGACTTTATAAAAATCAATTAACTTTATAGCTATATCTAATTAAAGTTAGTTGTAATTTAAATAATAACTATCTCAAAAAGAATTAGTTTATAAGGAGATTGAATACACATAACAAAAGGAGACACATGTATTCAGAGTTCTACAAGTTTTTAAAGTTTTTCATCTCTTTTATTTTGTGTAAGCATCTCTAAGATCAAATAATGATTTGCAAATAGACTAAACAATGCTTTCTCTAACAGTAAAATAATCTACTTAAATAACGTAATTATATCTAAGTTTTTTTATTTATTCATAAATGGTTATATAAAAATTATCAAGTATAAATGTTATTGATGATTATAAATATGTAGTCATATGCACAAAACTTCATATAATTTACTTGAATAATGATGAAAAGCTCACATTTTATGACATATTTTTAATCTATTTATTGTATATTGATTTTTTTTTAATATTATATTTGTAATTAGACTTATTCCATTAGTTTATCAATAAACTTAATTTTTTCAAATCTATAAGATAATTCTTTTTCAAATTCTCACATTTCTTTTACATATCTGTTTAGTTTACATTTATTTACATTCTTAATTAGATTTAGTTTAATTGTTGTAGTTAAATTGATCATTTTATTTTAATTAGTTTTCTAAATTAGTCATTTTATTAAATCTTTCATATTCCTTTAAAGTTTTTTAGATTTAATTATTGTTGCATTTAAGTTTATTTCATCTTCTTTCTATTAAATTGTTAGATATTTCTTTAAAATATTGTTTTCTTAATTAGATTAGTTGTATTTTCTATTAATCTTATATTTGTCATTATTGTTATTTAGTTTATTATTCTTATTTTTATTTCTTTGTTGTTTAGTTGTTACTTTATTTTATTACTTTTTTTTTATCGATATTTGCTTTTGATTGGTTCTGAGGTACAAACCGGCGGTCCAATTTTTGAGAACTATTAAACTAATATAAACATCTACCACTTGATCATTTGAAAGCACTTAGTATAAATACCTTATGAGATTTGAACTTGAGTGGGGTTGGGCACAACCAACCCACTTTACCAACCCTTCTACATCTCATTGACATCTTTCATTACTTTGTTATTTAGTTCATTTTTATTTAATTAGAAGCCTTGTTAGATTTTATTAGACTTAGTTTGCATCTTACTTAAAAAATTCTTAGACTAACTATTAGATAGATTTTTTTCTTAGTTGTTAGTTGTTGATTATGTTGTTATATATTTCTTTTTTTTATTTGGTTTCCATTTTCCTTTCTTTTATTTATCTTTAGATTTTCTGCGTTACTTTTCTTTTAATTTCTTTTAGTTATTTTGGCATTAAAGCTGAAAAGAAATATATATTATTGATATCATTGGATTATAGATCTTTTATTGAAGACATTTACTCTCCCATAGGTTTTAATCTGTTGGATAGATTAGATTACATATATTAGATCTAATTTCGATTTCATATTGAAACAAATATTTGATTTCTGAAAGGTAATCATGTTTAATTCATTTTTATTTTGTTAATTTATTCTTAGAACTATTAAAAAACCCTCTACATATCTTAAGATCATTTTTTGTCCACAAGTCTCTTATGATTAAATTGGTCTAATTTCATCTTGATTTTCATAATAGGTGAAAGGGTTAATTTATTGACGTGATATTTTTCACTGTCAACAAATTTGATGACTCTGCTAGGAAGTTTTTCATAAATCTTATCTTTATTTTTTTATTTACTCTTTATTTATTTTAGTCTTTCTTGCTCATGACCATTAGTAGTCCCCCTCATATCATCGAACCTTGATATTGTTTAGGATCAAATAGATATTATTTCTAATCTTGTTCATTCTACTTGGTATAATAGACCCTATGAATTGCATTGCATTCTTGAGGTTATATCTAAGAAAGAAAATGAAAAAAATATTTGAAATTGATTGATACGCTATATTTTGTTGTCAAACTCAGTTTCATATTTAGAAGCACATTCATTGTATTTAGTGAAAAAGAGAACAAACATTGATTTGTTAATCCTCAACCTAGAACTCATTTTATTTCTTAGGCTTTTCCTTTTGATAATTTTATTGCTCCTTTTGATCTTAATAGACTTGCATAATCAACTTAGCCTAGTCAAGTAGTAGAGTCAGTTGAATCTTCCAATTGAAGAACAAACATCAGATAGGGTTAGAGACCTTATTCATTGTCTACAAAATGATAGAGATCAAGTTGAAATAATTGATAACGAAATAAATTATAATGTAGATAATGATTAACAAGTTGTAAATCCTTAGATTTGTGGGAATATAACTAATATCGATATTCATCTCGATAAGTTACTTTCATTTATAGGACTTAATGTCCTACAAATTTTAAGAAATCTCAGTGAGTCTTGGGATGATCATTTAGACATCTTTAAGTTGATTTACGATACTCTTGACATTACTAATAGAAAAAATTATTTTAGAGTGTTTTTACAAACTTTAGAAGGCAAATCACATCAAACCTTTATTATTCTATATGATAAGTTGATTAATACTTGGAAAGATATGAAAGATTAGTTATAACTTTGTTTTGACAAGCTTAAAGAAGATTTAGAGCTGGTAAATAAACCTACAAATATTTCTATTGATCTAGGTGAGATGGTTTATCATTTTATCACTAGATTTACTAAGCTAAGTCAAAAAAATTCTCAAGATGTTAGACCATCAAAAAAATTATCCATGTTATATATTTTTAGTGCATTCCCTTTAAATATAAAATGGCTTTAGAAAATAAAAACATAATAGAATATGATGTCACTATTATTTTTTGTATAGGATATGAAAAGAAATTAAAACATATTAAATTTAAAGATATAACTTCTACTAATTTAAATTCTGATAATGCATAAATTTTAAAGTCCATCCATAATCTTAGTAATAAACTGGTCATTGTCGAGTGATAATTAAATGATAAACTTTTTGCGTCAAGAAAAGCTTATAATCCTTAGAAAAGTAAGAATGAATAAAAATTTCATTATTGTCATGTTTATGAAGTATATTTTACCCCACTGTATGTATAATTATTCAAAATTTTAAAATATTTATTCATGGGAATGATACTATTGTCATTGACTTAATTGATAATATAACATGTGGTTCTAACAAGTCTTCGGATAATATCAAGATTACTAATGTTTATATTATTCAAATAAGGCAAAGGGATTATAATTATGTCCCAAAGATAATTCAAATACAATTAAGAATTAAACATCTTCTTCCAAGCATTTAATGCAAGATAAAGGCAAAGTTACACATAATATTACTGTTATTGATAAATCTGTTATAAATTCTCAATAACCTAATCCTTTGTCTAATAGATTTAATAATAAACAATATCCTTCTTGTAATCTCAAATTTTATACTCATATTCATCATCCTAATGTTGATGCTTATAACATTAATGGTGATTTGACTACTTTTAAAGTTAGTTTTTCTTTATTACAGACTATTGGTTTACCAGAACAATTTGATAAAATTAATGATGTTGTTAAAAATCCAAATCCTAATAATGTACTAAGATTTCAAGAAGAATCTAGTAACAATAGATCTAATTTTTTTGGTTCAATATAATTACCCTCCATCTGATTGCATTCCCTCATTTTTTATTTTTGTTAAGATTATTAAAAAGTAATCCATAATTGTATTCTTGATACATGAGCCTCTAAAGATATTATGAAAAAAATTATTACTAATCAAATAAACATATTTATGAAACTAATAACATGAAATTTATTGGTTTTGATTTACGCTAAATTAATAACTATAAGTTTTATTGAAGGAAAATAACAAAATTATTCAGAACATTAGCAAAATTGCTTTGAAATGGTGAAATCATCTTAATTATTTTTTGATCAACATGTCTTAATGATGAAATTGTGCAATTTATCGATGAAATTACTCTCGATAATAATGAAATCATATTTAACATTAGTGAAATCACTTCCAAATAATGAAATCATTTTCTTATTATTTTATATTCTAGTGTTTTCTGTGTAATTATGAAATTATAGAGATTAATGGTAAAATTATTGACCTAATTAATGAGATTGTAAACCCTAACGATGAAATAGGTTAACATCGAGAAAATCATCATCCTTCGCGTTGAAATTGTAATTTCTTATAGTGAAATCATCTCGATCATCAATGAAATTACTATTGAATAGTGAAATCATTTCTTCTTTACTTTTTTCTATCTTTTTCTTGTGTATCTACGAAATTATAGCTTTGTTCAATGAGATTATAAATCCTAATTCTTAAATCATTTTATTGGTTCTATTTATTTTTTTGTCTATAGTTAAATTATCTAGATCATCGATGAAATCACAACCTCTAACAATGAAATCATTCTACTTAGCAATGAAATCATTTTGAGTAGTAACAAAATCATTAAATGTATTGGTGAAATTGTCTTAGTCAATAGCAAAACTATTTTAATTGTTTTGTATTTTATATTTCTAGGTTCTAACAATGAAATTAAAGGCTTTGAAAGTGAAATCGACCTGCTAAATAGTGAAAATGTTTTAATTTAAGTTGAAACCTAAAACATTCCAAATTTTAAGCTCCTTTTGGCTCAAAACCACTTGTTTCAAACTTCTAATCATTTTATGTTGCAGTCCTTAGACAAAGAGTGGTTTTTTGAGTCAAAATAGTTAAATTCTATCTCACTTTTCAATTTGTGCACTAAAATGAATCGACACTTCAATTTGGGTTTAACAAACTTGTTTATTTTCAAGTCATTTACTTTATTGAAAATTTGCTTGATTGTTTGATTCTCTTGTGGGGTTATTTTTTGTGTATGCTCTCCCCTTTTAGTTGACTTAGAAATCCAAAAGTTTCTATTTATATTTAACCTATTTTTCATTTGACTTAGTGGGGTGGATTTCATTACCTTCTCGCAAGTATTTAAGGGTGCATTGACCTAGGAAGTGGCATTCTAGCATCATACCAAACCCCACTTATTTGGTGGAGTACATAAATTAAGTAATTTTGCCATCATAAAGACTTGGCTTTGTGCTTGCACAAAGTCATTTGAGAAAAGTAACCCCAGGGAGTTATTTCTAATATCTAAGGTCAATGTGTGGTACCCTCGAAAGGAGTAATCTTGGCAACAAAATTGAACTTATTCATTGATAAATTTGTGCCCATATATTGAGAGGTATATAGGAACCATCTAAATATCCCATTATAAATAATAAGTAGACCCCCAATCTGGTAACACTTCACTGAGACCCTTATGACTGAAGTTGTTTCAAAGGGACAATGCCTTATCATGAATGGCCCAATCTTGGATTGCTTCTTAGATGCTTATGTTACCACAAATCATTTATTTATGTAAGGGGGAAAATTTTAATAACCTATGAATATCACCTTAATCGTAAGAACTATGAGAGAGAAGGGCCCCGTAAAAACCCTACCAATAATTACAATAATTTATTTAATGAACATTTAAACATTTAATCCTCTCTCAAGGCAAGTGTTTCATAAGCTCAATGTATGTGATGTAAACTTGTGTCGGTTATTAAATCTCCTTGTAATGTTTGTGTGTTGTTTCTTGATTGTTGTGTCAAGACCAAGTTTATACTTAAGACTAAATCAAACCAGCTAAAACTAAGATCAAAACCATTTTATACACACATGATGAGGCATTAATCTGCCCAAATTTCAAGTCAAATAAAAGTGACATGTTATAAATTTGTCTTTAACACCTTCCTTTCCTATTCAAACCATGTCGTTAGGCTATAAAAATTAGACTAAAATCCTTATCCTTTGAATCCCAAATTCCATTTAAAACCAAGTCAACTTTATTTGTAAATTTAGAACCAAAATCCAAACTTCTTGTTCAATTTACATCATTATTCCATCCATTTAATCTCAAATCAAGTGCCAATTCTAATCCAACCTTCTTTGTAAGGTCAAACTAATACCAAATACAAGTCTAATTGTTACTACCAATTCTAAGTCTAAATTGCCAATTCTATTTCTTTGGGAAAGTCCAAACTTTGGAGTCTAGTTCTAAACTTGATTTACCATTTTCAATCAAGACCATTTATTATGCCAACCTTTACATTTCCAAAAGATCTAAAGTGTCTCGAGTAGGCCAAGTCTACTTTTTTGGTTCATAAAAAACCAAGTTTTCCAAGATCAAGACCATTTCAAATCAAAACAATTTCACAAATATTGCCTAGTCCAAATATTGAATATTTATACTTGAATTTATTGTGCCCAAACTTGTTAATTTATCCTTTCAAAAGTACCTTTGAAACATTTATATTAATAAGCCAATTGCCAATAGATATTCCAAGGGAAGTCACGTACCTAGTCAAGACATAGTTCTAGGCATTCAAGACCCTTCCAAGGTGAAGATTATAAATCTATACATGCCTAGGTACATCTGTAACAAGGCTGTTTACAACCCTTCATTTGATGAAGAGTTGGTTTATAATCCCTATGGATATGATTCATATGTGGAAGATGAAGAAACCCAAAAAAACCTTGCTCATGCACCATCCAATGTTAAAATTGAGCAACATAATTTGTACCTTCCAATTGTCTCACCTAATCTGGACCAAAACCAATACCAATCATACCTACCACATGTGTATTTGACATCTAATATCGACCTAATCCAATGTATCTTTGAATCCACCACATAGTGATGAGTATAAACAAGACCAATTTAATCTCCAATTATTTAAAAACAAAGATGAACATTATATTTGACTATTTGATATGGATGCAAAGATTCCCATAAATTTCCCATAGAGGATTTGTGATACTTGGTTAGAACACCTAAAAAAACACCTCTTACATTAATAGATAACCAAGGTGCCTTTGGCCAAGAACAAAATTTTATGTCAAGTTCCAATCAAGCTCTTGTTGTGTCAAACAAAGGGAAAGGTCAACTCATTGATCAATATTCTTATAGCCAGTTTCTTGAAAATAAAATCTAACAAGCTAAATAGGTTTTGGCTAATCTCACTAACTCCCTTGCTACATTGGATATTCAAAAACTATCTTTAGTGGAATCCATTCCTCTAATGGAACAACCATTATATTTGTTTGATTATCCCATTTATAATTTGAATCCATTTGTCACTAAAACCTTAGTTGTAGATGTGTTTAATACACCCATAATTGAAACCAATCTAGCAACTAATCCAGATTCAAGTCTCTTTGAAGACTCTACCCAAAATGTGGTGGATATCTCTCATGTAGCATATTATAACCCACACCAACTACCATCCAATGTTAAAAAAAAAGTTACCATGTTGTCTCCATGACCTCCTCCTTCCAATGCCTTGTAACTACAAATTGCAAACCCATATGAGTCATAACAACACATTACTAATCCCCCACTTCAACAAGTGGCAATAAATTCCCCCACTTCAACAAGTGGTAATAAATCCCCCACTTCAACAAGTGGAAACAAATCCCCCACTTCATCAAGCGGTGACCAATAACCCACCTCAATAAGTGCTGACTAATGTTCCATTGCAACAAGTACTAATCAATCCCAAACTAATGTTGACTAATAAAAAATATGTTTCTATAAATCAACCAATTTCTACTCCTATTCAACAAGGAACCTCTTTAATCCAAAAACATGTGTTATTTAACCAACAAGTTCCTCCAATGCATTAAATTCTTGGGAATCAATAGCAAGTTCCCCTTCAAACCCATCAAGTTTTATTGAATGCACAACAAAACATTCCTCCATTAAGACCTTAATTCCCTCCAAATCAAAGTCGTACTTAACAGTAATTACCTTACAAGCAAAAAAATTCATGTCATCAATACACTTCTTAAAGGATGAATATTCCTGGTAGAACTAGCCACATTCAAATTCCCCAATATTCTATACCACCTCTCTATCTGGGTCAAGGTATTGTAACTTCAAACACCCAACCAAATCTACCCACTTCCTCTCATTCTAACCCTACCTTTTAAGACTTACAAGAATTCAAAGATGTAGTTTCTACCATTCAAGTAGGAAATCAAAGTAAGAAATTCAAAATGGATGACATATGTTCCATTCCTTTCGACATAAGCTATCTTCAAATACTTCTTCAATATTACTTTGAGATGCCTAAATTTAAAAAAAATGAAGGAAAAAGTGACCATAAGGAACATCTGAAAGAATTATTTATTGCTTGTCAAGAAGTGGCATAGAGTCTTATATACCTACTTTTCTTGTTCCCCCACAAATTGATGGGACACGCTCTAAAATGATTTCCTAGTCTACCCAAGAATTATGTCAATAACTTTGATGATTTATTAGAAAAAATTATAACACACTTCTCCTTGAATGTAGAGCATGAGCTAACAATGGTGGACCTATGTTAGAATAGACAAAAAAGAGGAGAAGGTTTTGTTAATTACTTGTAGTGGTGGCTTTTTTTAACTAGCAAAATTCCACATAATCTCTTTGATAAATAATTGGCTGCAATGTTTACTGTAAATCTGTAGTTTGACATTGTTCATAACCTCAAACTTGTTTGTGTCAATACATTTGAATAAGTTATCACCAAGGGGATACAAATTAAACAAGTTCTCATTAAAAAAGATATAATTAAGCCTTATTCTTAGAATTAAAATCAGAGCAACGCTCAAATGCAAGCTCTTGCATAAGCTAAGTAAATATGTTAGAAAATTTAAATATATTCAATAAAAATAAAAATGTTGTAGGAGATGGGGTGATTGAATCATGTCACATACAAATGGTCTAACCACCACCTATTCAAACAAGCCCACCTAATCAACCTCTTTCTTTGCAAAGGTCACCTTCAAGGAGAGGCCATTATAGTAACAGATGTTTCCGCAATCTCAGTGAGCCCATTGAAATGGTCTTCCAAAATCTAGTGCCTACCAACATGATTATTTAACCAATACCAAGACCATTTCTTGAAAACCAACGTAAGTCAGATTGGTTCAATGAGAATGGCTTTTGTGAATATCATTGGGTAAAAGGTCATTTGATTCATAGATGTGTGCATTTGTGCCATCTTATTCAAGATTTGCTTGAAAGTGGAGAGATAGAATTGGATAATGTTGCCACAGCATCTAATCAAGAATTGGGTATCTATTATAAACATTTTCTACAACACAATGCTAAAAATTAGAATAAACCTCCTCCAAATCGACATCAGAGATGACAACAACAACAACAACAAAAATTGGAATCAAGGTCAAGATTCCCATTCTAACTAAGTCAATTACAAAAGTGTCCCTTATGAATATAATGTTGTAGGTCACATCATGATTAGACACATTGCTACCATTAAGATCAATCCTTAGCTAAATACCAACAACACCTGAAGACCTTCACAGTCCATTATAAGACCTCCACCTCTATTTTTCTATGATCCTCCTTTGGTTCATAATGGCCCAAATGCAAATCAACAACCAATAGTTACCATTTCAGGCCATTATTCCCTTTCTTCTAATTATAATAAGCCTCCACTAACTTGAGGTTACACAATCACAACTCAATGCTCAAAGGTTACCATTCAAGGTCCTCCACCCCCTCCCTCTAAAAATCTCATTCAAGGTCTCTACCTCAAAATACCAAGTCAATTAATTCAATTAAGGATAAACCTTATGATATCGTGGAACAATTATAAAAGACACCTATGCAGATTTCTATCTTGGATTTTTTGTTTACATTAGATATCCACAAAAACATATTGATTAAGCTTTTAAGCCATTCCAAAATTCTAAGTGACATTGCACCCAGAAAAAATTGAACATTTGAGAGTCATTTGGGTCCACACCAACAACTCACTTTTGATCAAATAGACATGTCATCCCTTGGAACTTTGTATAAATCCACTTTACATACAAGCAATCATTTCTAGGCACAAGGTCAAAAGAGTCCTCACAGACAATGGTTTAGGGATCAATATTGTAACTTTGAAGTTAGTTAAGCATTTGGGATACACATCAGCTGATCCACAGTTGGATACCATTACTATCAAAGCTTATGATAATGAGGATCAAAAATCTAAAGGAACCATTTGTTTACCTATTATCATTGGGCCTCTAACCCTCAATACTCTGTGCAACATTCTTGATTAGAATTATCATATAATTTTTTGCTTGGGCGATCATGGATCTATGAAGTGCATGTTGTGCCATCTACCCTTCATCAGTGCATCAAGTTTCTTCATTATGGGTTAGAACTCACCATTCATGGTGACTTTTAGCCCTATCAATTTTACAAACATCTAGAATAATTATCGCTTTGGTATAGAACTTGTTCCCAAAAATGTAAAAAGGTAGTTGATTATCCACAAGAATTCAATTATGTGGATCCAAACACACTTGCCTCCACTTCATCTACCCCACCTATATATATAACCAATGACTTCACTATTTAGGATAACGACCTTAGGGAATATAAACTTGGCAATGTGTTTCATATAGCCAAACTACCTAAGATGCCTAAAGCATATGGTAGGCCTAAAAAGAAAAATCCTAAAATGGAATGGCACAAAAAATATAATTCTCATAAAAAAGAACCATTGGTTTTAATTAAAATCACTTCTCATGAGCAATAAGAGATCACAACCAATGATGACTCATGGCTATATTATAATGCTTTTGCTCCCTGTTACCAAAATACAAAGTATCTTATTCTAAATTGGATAATGGATAACCAAGCCTATAAGGATAAAGGCCTGGGGGGAAATAGTAAGGACTCATTGAACTGATATTAGTTGCCAAACATAAATGAACTCTGGGTATTGGATATAAACGACCTGTGGATGACCCCATACATCTCAAGAGTGATTCTAATTTATCATCTATCACAAACAATGCCAATAATGATGTAAAGTCCCACTATAACATCTATGATGAATTGGTCAATACTAATTTATTTGGACCAAATATAATCAGTACCATTTCCACTATGTCATCTTATCCCCTTCTTTTCCTTCATCACCACTAATTAATTGACCGGGACCAACAGGATTCTTACATACCATTACATGATTTTTAGAACAATGAGGCAATCTATGAATTCATGGGTCTCAAAGATATGTTCTACTTGGTGTTCATAAATAGGGATTTTCCATTTCACTAGACCCTACCACCTATTTTGGAGAGCAAGTGAACTTCCTTGGTCATAATAAAAAATAATAATAAAATCAAACATTGAGGTCCCCAAGTGAAAACCACTTCAAGATGCTTTTGGACTGGGGTAAAAGTAAAGATAAAGACAATTCCCATGGTGAAAACATGTTTCAAGTGCCATTGGATGGGGAAGTTTACCCTCTCTCAAATGAAGCCTAGGATGTTCCCAGTTCCAAAACTTCATGCCATTTAGGAATCAATTCAGAACAATAATAAACATTTGATCAATTAATTCAAGATTGTCCACATGCCTTTATTGAATGGCCATCACCAAACCTTGGATATTTAGACTCTTCCTGCTTGGGAGAATTTGACAAGCCAGTCGACCCACCAGATGAAGATGAAGATCATTGTACCACTTTATCAACTATATTTTAACATGGTTCCACACTACTCGTGGAAGACACCACAAGAATCAACATTGGAGCACCTATTGATCTCAAATGGATCAAACTTAGAGCATCCCTCACTGACAAAGAATGTGAAGTCTTTACTACCCTCCTTCGAGAGTTTTTTGATATTTTTACATGGTGTTATTCAAAAGTGCCAATCTTGGACCCTGCTTTGGTTGTGTGTCACCTTGTTGTATACCCTGATACCAAACTGATCAAATAGAAGTTGAGAAAAATGCACCCTCGCATAACCATTTTTGTTAAAAAAGAACTAGAAAAAATATTGTAAGTATGGTGTATTCATCCTAATGATTATTTAGAGTGGATATCTAATATAGTCCCCATCAACAAGAAGCCACAAGGAATCAAATTATATATCGAATTTAAAGATATCAATAAAACATACCCAAAAGATGAATTTCCTTTGAAAATTATTGATATGATCTTAGATTCTATGGTAGGGTATGAGTTGGTATCTCTTATGGATGGATTCTCAAGATACAATCAAATTAAAATTATACCAAAAGACCAACATAAGACAACATTCACCACTCCATGGGGAACATTTTGTTATTAAGTGATGTCATTTGGCATCAAGAATGCTGATGCCACATACCAACATGTCATGACTGTCATATTTTATGACATGATGCATGACATTATTAAATACTATGCAGATGATATATTGGGAAAATTTAAGACTAGAGTAAGACATCCAAACGTATTACAATAATATTTGAAAGGCTTTGTGAATACAAGGTCAGGATTAACCCTTAAAAGTGCATCTTTGGTGTCACTTCAGGTAAATTTTTAGGTTTCATTATCTCCCATCAAGGCATTGAATTTGATAGAACTAAGGTTCAGGCCATTACTAAAATGTCTCCACCTTCAAATCCCATATAGTTCCATAACCTCCAAGGCAAAATCTAATCTATTAGATGATTCATTTCTCAGTTGGCAGACAAATGCCACCCCTTCACTCATCCTATGAATAACGAAACTATTTTCTTTTGGAATGCATAATGTCAACAAGCCTTTAAAAAAATAAAATAATATTTATCTGATTCACCTATTCTATCTTTGCTTACACCTAGAAAATTGTTATTCTTTATATCTCAACAACTGACTATGCCTTGGGAGCATTCTTGGCACAACACAATGATCAAGGGAAAGAATGAGTGGTATATTATTTAAGATAAACATTGGTTGCCTATGAACATAACAAAAACTTAGTGGAGAAAACTTTTTTATCCATGGTATTTGCAGCCCAAAAGTTGTGTTATTACATGCTTAACAAGAAGACCATTGTCATTGCCAAAGTGGACCCACTCAAATATCTACTTTCCAAGGCAACTTTGGTTGTTTGTATGGTTAATTGGATTATGCTATTAAGTGAATTTTAAATCAAATATGTTCATAAAAAATCCATTAAGGGGTAGGCACTTGTAGATCGAATTAATGAAGCACCCTTGTCAGACACTAAACTGCTTATCTTTAACTTCCCTGATGAGTCAATCATGACTCCTGATGACACTTTTTATGTGCCTCAACACTAGACCCTTTATTTTGATGGTTCATACACTTCTCATGGATTATGAGATGGTATTTTCTTCCTTACATCATAGGTGGATCTGCTTATTAAGGTATTTCATATTGGTTTCACTTGTACCAATAATATTGTAGAATATGAAGCACTCACTATAGGGCTTCATCTAGTAGTACAATTGACATAAAACATTTGCATGTTCATGGAGATTCCTAGCTAATTATCAACCAAGTGATAGAGTAATATTTGATGAAATATGGTAAGCTTATTCCTTATAATAATATGGTGGATTGTCTTAAATTGAGCTTTGAACACATTTAATCTAAACAGATTGTAAGAGCCAATAACATAACTACTAACATAATGTCAATAATTGGTTCCCTAATAATAATTACAGATCATGTTATTGATTACAAGTTTCTTATTGAACATATTTTATAGATGGATCACAAACATTTGAAATCTAAAATGATATGTGATATTGTTAGTCCTAGCTCACCTTGGTACTTCGACATATATGCCTACCTCCATGACAACATTATCCCTTCCAACATTTATCATAAAAAATAAAAAACCTTCATTCATTCCACATCTTGTTATACCATTCTCATTGCCACTCTCTATCATAGAGGATATGATGGAACTCTCATTCATTATTTAGCTTCGTTAGAGTCTAGATGAATGGTTAAATAAGTACATGAAGGGATTTTTGGGACTCACACTAGTGGCATAGTCCTTGATAATAAACTCCTACGTACATGGTATTACTAGCCCACTATAGAAGCCTATGCATGTGCGTATGTAAAAAGGCATGTGGCTTGTCAAAAACATGCCAATCTCATTCATGTGCCAACTCTGCCACTTCAGCCACTCATTATGCCATGGCCATTTTACACACAAGGACTCAATATCATAGGTAAAATCAATCCAACATCATCAAAGGTCCATAAACATATCCTTGCTCCAACTGAATACTTTACTAAGTGGGTTGAATCCATTCCCCTCATTTTTGTAACATGTAAGTAGATATCCAAATTCATCCTCAATCACCTCATTTGTCACTTTGGCATTCCCTCTGATCTCATTTTTAATAATGGAAACTCCATCAAGAATAAGGATGTCAAAGCACTTTGTGCCAAATACCAAATCACACAATAATTTTCCTCTGTATACTTTCCCCAAAGTAGTGGCCAGGTAGAAGCATCTAACAAAACCCCCATCTAAATCTTGAAAAAGTCTATTAATGTTTTTGGATGTGATTAGCATCTACAACTATTTATCACCCTTTAGGCATACTATACCAATACCCACACCCCTATAAGATCCACATTGTACTCTCCTATTTATGGTACATAAGTTATTTTCCCAATCAAGATCGAGTTTCCCTCTTTGTGCATCTCAATGAAGAATAACATTGATGATGAGGAATACTAAGTTTCTTGATTGCAAGAATTATACCTACTTGATAAAAAGAGATTAGCTACTTTGAATAACCTTGAGGCCTATCAAAACAGGTTACATTATAGCTATAATAAACATATGAAGTACAGAGACTTTGAACTTGGTGATCCAGTTCTAAAGGAAAATCAAAAGAATACCAATGCCACTCATGAAAAGAATGGTAAATTTGAGCCTAATTGGTTGGGCTCATTCATTATCACAATAAATTATGAATATAAAAGATACCTATTGGCCACACTAGATGGAGAAAAGGTGGATGAGCCCATGAATATTATGCATTTTAAACATTTTTACACTTGTTTTGTTTGAACATTGTTTATGAGGACCCTTGATTGGGGGCATGACCTAAAACCATTTTCCTTTCATCCCATTTCCTATTGAGTCAGTCCACTTTGATCTTATTCCCTCATCCTATTACCATTAATTGACCTTGATTCTAAATTTACCAATGCAATTGATGATTTCATATGCCAAATTTTAAAATAAATATTCCAATAAATAGTTCATATTTAGTCACCATCAGCATATATAGGATGAGAGGTATCTCAGTGTAGTGTACGCATGATTTATTAAATGATGGTCTTAAAAAATACATATTTCACCTATTGATTAAATCTTGTACCATTTTTTACATTCATATACCACTCATATTTTCATCCCTGTTATTGATTCATACTAGTTTTCACTAAGGTGGAATTACATTGACGTGAGGTCCATTTGGACTATGTAGGGAGTGCTCAATTTTTTAGGTTAGCTCGATCACCCCTTTTTCATGCTCTCATCATATTACAAGCAACCTAAACCATCTTTTTCCATTTTATGAGTAACCTAAGCCACGCTCTCACTGGTTTACAAGATAACCTATTTTGTACCTCATAATCCTCTATTGAATTGAGATGCCAAGAACCCTAAAAATTTTAAAATCCCAAAAATAACTTAAAAAAAGATTTCAAAAAGGTTTAAAATATCCATGAGATACATTAAGTCATAAAATTTATGCGTGCTTTGTAATCTTATTCGCCATTAAATCTACCTTTATTCTGGATGGTGTGATTTGCCTCATTTACCAAGTGAGAACCCCTTATCCAACCATGACCATTTCCATTTTCCTTTATCATTTCTCGATAGTATTCACTCCGATGTCTAGGAGAATTACATTGACCTAAGATCCACACAGACTATGTATGCAGTGCTTGGATGCATGGAGCATCTTGGGTCAGTTTATCCAATCTTATTGACCATTCCTTGTTACTAATTTACCTCAAAACACTCTCGTTGTTTTGCAAATTTGCCTTTCCTATCTCTATAATCAACTCTTGTTATAATTTTTATTCTAACCCATATCCTTGTGAGAACTACATATGGCCTAAAATCCTTAAGACTATGTATACAACGTCCACTTTTAATGGGGTATTTAGAGTCAGCTCGACCACTCCTTCCTTTTTCTTTTATTCCCCCTTCCATCCAGGTTGTTGTCTTATCATACCAATTGTCCTTTATATCTTAAGGGAAAAGTACCCAAGAGTAATGCCTTAAATTCATAAATGCATAAATGATTTGCTATTGATTATTTTCTAGTATGTTTGTGTGTCTATTTATTATGATTATCTTTTATTATTCGTGGTGCATTTCTTTGAGCAACTGGATGTTTTATATTGTTTTTATTTTAGTTTGTGTTAGATTATTTATTTGCATTGTTTGTTTGTTTCCCTTTTATGTTATCACCTCAACTTAGTCCACTATGTTGATGGGGTCATCATCATGGTGCTTCATATCATGTAGTTTTACTTGAGTCCATCTAGTGGTATCTATTAGCATTGTTATCATGGTTATTATCATTAGTTCATTGTTTTCATTTGTCTATTTGAATTAGGGGTTAATCCTTATGCACATTGCAACCTAATTGTCATGATGCATACCATTTGGTGCTATATCAAAAATCAAGATGTTGGAAGTCTAAGTTGGTGATGCTAAAGCAAGAGCTCTCTTTGTCTACTATCCCCCAACCAATTCATCTAATACTTAATCATTATTTCCCATAATCAAAATACACCCTACTAGGGCAAACCATTGTGATTGATAAATAATCAAATTCACCCTACTAGGGAAATTCCTTGTATCCATTATCACATATGCCTTATTGGGGCATATTATTGTGATCCAATCTTGTTTCTTCCTCTCTTTTTTTGAGGGCCCATCTCTTTCAACTTCTTCCCCAACCATCCCCTCGAGGGGGCATCCAAGGCTAACCAAAGCACCTTTGGGACATAAATCTGATTTATTTTAGAGGTACAATCACTGGGGGTGAATCAGTGATGCAAGATATTTCAACTTCAATTCCAATCCTTTCAAACCCTTATTCAACTATCACAAGCATTCATAGAATATACAAGTCAATCATAAGAATGAATAATAGATAATGCAAGATCATACACACAACACAAGGTATATGTGGGAAACCCTCTTAAGGAATAAAACCCACTCTCAATCTTGCAAACACATGGACTACTTGTCTTATCAAAAGTATGCAAACATGAGACTAGTCAAGTCCTTTTGATTAAAATTTAGTGAAACACATGTTTCACAAGCAGCACCTACCCCTAAGATGATTAAATCTCTCTAACCACATTTTGGTCAAGTCCTTCTAACCAAATTTAGTGAAATACCTATTTCATAAGGAGAACCTACCCCTAAGATAATCAAATCCTTCTGACAACCTTTTGGTCAAGTCCTTCCAATCAACTTTAGTGAAACACATATTTCACAAGGAGCACCTGCCCCTAAGATGATCAAGTCCTTCTGACCACATTCAATATTAAAACCTAAAATAACACTATCTTTGACATCAAAAATATAACCTATAGGTTAAACACACATTTATCAACCTGCTCTGCTCTTCAACCCATCCATTGGGTA
This sequence comes from Torreya grandis, assembly GCA_037957365.1. Classification (NCBI taxonomy): domain Eukaryota; kingdom Viridiplantae; phylum Streptophyta; class Pinopsida; order Cupressales; family Taxaceae; genus Torreya; species Torreya grandis. Next base: position 2,830,493 of record JARHVA010001937.1, read on the forward strand.
GACACCCTTTCCTCTTTCCTTCGCTCTTTAACACTCACAAATTCATCTTTTATCAAGTTTATAAATCACCACATTTGATTTCACCTTTTATATATCTTTCATAATTATTATCATGTTCACAACCTTCCTTTTCAACTGCAACATATGCCTTCACCCTTAAGCCATGTATGGGTCACCTTTAAGCACAACCCTCTTTCAAATAGGCCTAAGTCACCTTTTAAGTCTTATGAAGACCCATTCACATCTTTGAAACTTCTCTTATGAAGCTTCAGAATACATGAACACTTTCAAATATATGGACCCATGTCACATAATCTATAGGTCCTCCTTAAGTGATAACAACCATCACAACATACTTTTGCTAAAGTTTAATTCGCTCAAACAATAATTTGTGCACATAGCCACCATAAACGTACACACAATCACCTTTTAAGACTTTGTTCATACTAAATATGGATTAGTCAAACTTCCAAAATATATACATATCATCCTCATGGATTTTACAATACTATCCAATAATTATCTCATCTTGAAACATCAAAATACCATTAAGAACAACTCTATTGCCCATCTCGAGTCACTTGCAAAGCATGAGCGAACACATAGTAAATTTTAGAGCTCAATAAATTTTACTATACAAACATTTATACCTTAAAATGAATATTTATAGATGCACCTTGAATTCCACTACAACTTTGCTTTTTATTGCAACATCAAATTCTATATAGATCAAAAGTTATGGCTTAAAAACTAGGCACTAGTCTTTCCTTCGTTAAATTCAAATATTTAAATTCAAACAGTCATAGTTAAACATCAGTCACTTAGAACACATATCGTGCTCTTCACTATCTCGTTCAATTAGAACCTTTGATCTTCTTTAGAATTAGCTTGAACTTTAACTCATAATGCTCCACTATCCAAATATTAAACCTCAAACATGTTGACCTCATCTCATGCATCTTTGCAATATTGACTAAATATGCACCATCAATCTATACGGATCAACCCGATCCTTACCTTTCAATGCTCACCATTACATCTTGCTCATAACTCTTGAGATTATGACACTTAGCACCCTCTCATGCCTTCTGAGCATTTTACTATCAATCTATGCACTTGTGTCACTTGGCACCCTCTCATGCTTTCTAAGCACTTTACTGATAGTCTATGCACTTGTGCCACTTGGAAACCCCACATACATTATTTACTATTTAACTTATCCTACACCATTGATCTTTGTCAGTATGAACTGATGAGTTCCATAAATGTCCTATTATTGTGTCTATTTATTGTCTCATCCTGCTTAATTACCATCCTTTTGAACACTTTTCCATGTTAGTTTCCTATTTTCATCAACCATATAGCATTATATTTTCAAACTCTTTTAAATAATTGAAATTATGTATTAAAATTAAATACATGATGGTTTTCTATTGCTTTATGATGCTTTTTCTATAAATGTGTTTTGAAGATATTTTTGAGAAATAGGTATATAGCATGGAGCATCTTGCAACAAGGGAATATCACCACATAGACCATCCTATAACCACTACGTGACAAAAGTTATGGATGAACAGATTTTGATTCTCTTTCAACCAACTCACAGAAAGGAATCTAACCTCCATGGAGCTCAATAAGGAAGCAATTGAAGAACAAAACAACCTTGTTTGTCTAGTAACAAAGTCATAAGATTCACATGAAGGACATCTTTAGTGAAAAGAACCAATTTCGATTATCCCACTTCGAATGTATCTTAGAATAAAATGTATATATTGTTTTTCATAAAACATTCTCCTCTATGGTATATAAATATGTAATAGTAGAGTTGAGGGAGATAAAAAATAGTATATGTTCAATAGAGATTGTCAAAAGTACATTATGTTAAGCAATTGTTGTTGTAACTTCCTACAACAATTTATTGATGCATTTTTTATTAATATGAGTAAGCAATTTTGAGTTTAATTTAGTGTTGTGAGAGGAAGGGTTGAAGCTAGAGTTGGAAGGAGGAAGGGGCCCCTTTAGAAGGTTACAACAACAATCCAACCCATTTTTATAGATAAACATATTAATTGATTTCTTTATGCATTGTGTGATTTATTTCTAAATTGTGTAAGTTACATTCTTGTTTAAAATTTGTTCAAGGAAACTTCCTATGTATAAGAATTTATTACCTAATACTTTATTCATATTTTATTTCAAGCATTTCATTTACTGCACTTCAGCATCTTAGATACAATTAGTAGAATGTCAAATTAGAGATTGAGTGTGCACATATAGTGATGTCATCCTATCAAGTCTACATCTTTAGGTTGACATTTAAATGAAGTAGAAGGTATAGATCCATGGTTACTTTATTTGTTCATTTTGATCAAGAGAAGTATATCCGATTGTGAATCAGCTGCTAGTCATTTTTTGTGTCATTGCTAAGGAAGGGTGTCACACACTTGTAATCTTCAATCTTGATAGCAATTATTTATGAATGTTTATTATTTTTCCAAACCTTGTTCTTATAGATTAAAGATTTTTTGCTTTCATAGTTTAAAATTTCTCTTTTTGTAAGTAGGATAGTGTAAATTTCAAACCCCCATATTACTAACCCTGTGTAGACAAGGTGGGCAAAAAGTAAAAAAAAATGGTTAACATATGCAAAGCAAATAAGACTATATAGGAAGATTTTTTCTTGAATTATCGAATGTTATTGTAAGATCAAATATTCATCCTATAACAACTAGGGAACACAAAGATATTCCTGAAGATCACTCACAGTTGTCAATAAAAGTAGAGAAGGAAGAATTTTTGGTTAGACTGGTAGCATAAGTTGGAGACCTTATCACCTCATACTCAAGAATCTGAAGTTCACTTCCCTCTATCACCCAAATTTCTTATTAAAGAGGCATTCAAATCCATTCTTTCCCCTAGAAGAAATTTTAGGCTAATAGAATCTTCCAATTTAGATAGACTCTTTACCAAACACTAGTGAAATCTTTTGAAACCTCCACACCATCCCCATTGTATAAGAAGCCATACATTTATAAAGAAAAAATTAAAGTTTCCATCTTATACATCCCTGGAATTGAAATAATTGATAGGAATTTTGAGTGTTGGGTAGCAGCAAACTCATATTTACCAACTCAAAGAGTATTTATGGGGGATCATCAGAAAAAAACACTATCAATGAGTCTGCTACTTTCGAATGTTCTATCCTTACTGCTGATGGAAATGCACCCATGAAGAATATCCCTCACTCTGCCATCCCTCTTTTTACAGAAAAAACATTTGAGGATCCAGATAAATTTCTTTTTGAGTTTAACATCTTATGTCACAACTATGATTATAATCAAGACACTCAGAAACTCAAACTATTTCCAGCAACACTGAAAGATGCAACACTTAAATGGTTCATGGGACATGGAAAGGATGCCATTTCTACCTAGAAAGAAATGAAAGAGAATTTTTTGATGAAATACCAAGACTATTGTAGGGGTAGAAACTACATGAGAGATGACATTTTCTGAATGACACAAGCCAATGATGAGTAATTGGAAAAATATATGAAAAGATTTTTGTTAATCTTGCAAAAACCAAGCAAACTACAACGAACAAGGAATCAATCAAGTTGATATTCCTAAAAATAATTAGAGATGATTATCTAGAGGCACTAGATCTAATGTCTGATGGTGATGTTTCTACACTGTCATTTGATGAACTAACAATTTTATATATAAACTACTCCACATCAACCATGAATAAAAGTAGGGGCATAACCTTTCTTATAGCATTTGCTATAGGACTATCTGAAGATGAAGCTAGAAACTTGCTTTAGGAAATTAAGTAGGACATCATCAATCACCTAGCTACTCATCTTGATACATTATATACACAAAGAAAGCAAGAAGAAACCAAGAAAGACTTAGCCGCTTATTACCCTGAATGCAAGAAAGAAGGCAGATTACACATGCCATTCCATGAAAGATTAGATAGCTAGTATTAATGAAGAAAATACTAAGATAGTAGAGTTGCATGCCATAGGAGAAGATGAGAACCAAGTATTTTTTGTGGCTCAATGGAAACCATGGGTATAAAGACTAGATATGCCATCAAACTTTATGTTCACAAATTCTCAATTATTAAATAATCTTCAATATGGTTCTTAGATGAATATACCCAATCTAAATTGGTCCCAAACAAATTGGTAGCTACCTTAGAATCAATTATTGATGCAATCGAATGGACAATAACCTCAACAGGGACAATTTCAAAATTAGAAATAGTTTTATTCCTCTAATCCATGGCAATAGCAATAGAGAGAAAATCAAGGCTTTCCTCAACAAATACAACAACCAAAACAATAATAAGCCATAATATCAAACACTTAACAACCTATTCGAACCACTCAATTACCCACCCAATCCATCCTCAATCTTGCTAATAAGTCAGTTCAACTGACACAATCCACTAAAATAATATAATATCCAACATACACTTTAAATATTAATCAAGTTCAACTTCATTTAGGTCATGTTATTCCAAAACCCACCTTACCTATAATCATAAAACACTTTGAACTAGCTTCACTCCATACTAATCGACAATCACTCATAGCCAATCCTGAGCTAAGTCCATCTGAAAATCAAAAAGTAACTAACAATTCTCTTTTTTTAGAGAGATTGAACATATCACGTCCTGAATAAGAGCTTAAATTCAATATCTTAGGATAACTCGAGAATGTGTGCATCAAAATCTCACTCTTTCAAGCAATAAAGGATGTTCCTATCTACAATAAAGCTATTCAAGAGCTATATTTGAAAAAACTAAGAAGAAAGAAGGATCTTAAAACAGTCCAAGTCATTGGCCAATTAACAAATATTCTATTGGAAAATATAGTTCCTCCAAAATATTTTGATCTGAAAAGTCCTGTAGTTAATGTTAGCATCCACGGCTAACACATTATAATACTTTAATTGATTTGGGTGCAACCATCAACATGATAATCATGGAGACCATGTAACAACTGAAGCTTACCACTCTTTGTTCAACACCCATTGTCCTCCAAATGGTTGATAGATAAACTATTAATCTTGAGAGGATTGTAGAGGACCTTGTTATCACTATGGATTCTTGACAATATCTAGCAAATTTTAATGTCCTACAGTCAAAAATCAATTTAGAGGGTTATCCTCTCATCCTTGGTGGCCCATGGTTGGCCACATTGATTATTTTATTGGCTACAGATCAATAAAAATGTTAATTTCATTGAAATGACACAAAGAAATTGGTGATGTATCCACTAGCTTAGCCTTCCCCAAATGATGGACTAATCCCTTGGATTGATAACCTTGAGGAATCTATCTCCTTGTAGACTCTCTGCATAATTGATCAAATTCCAGCTCTACAATCTCAAGAAGAAGACATTGTCCTTACTAGTATCCTGCAAAATACTTATCAATAAGATCTTATAGCCACCAGCTTATTATAATGTACACCATGCCCTCTTAAAAATATCTTTCTTGAGAATGATTTTATTAAAACCATAAGAGATATTTGGATATTCTATCAATTGCTTCCCCATCAATGCAGTTATTCTCCTTTAATCACTAACATAGAGACCATGCTTTCTTTAACAAAACAAGTAGGCATCCTACCAAATAAATCTCTGAACATCAGCACTTCCTTAACACTCCAGCAAGAAAGTCAATTACTTACAATACTGAGATAACACACGATAACACTTGCTTGGGATTAATATGATATGAGAGGAATACCCCTAGATTTATGCATGCATAATATTTACATTAAAGAAGAATGCAAACCTATTTGTCAACCCCAATGATGAATAAATCCTACAGTCAAAGACATTGTCAAAATTGACTTGCAAAAAATTTTAGATGCAGGATTTGTTTATCCTATTTCAGATAGCTAGTGGGTCTCTCCCCTGATCATTGTCCCTAATAAAAAGGGCAAATAGCATATTTATGTCGACTATCAAGAATTAAATGTTGCTACCAGTAAGGATCACTTTTCCCTTCTATTTTTTGATCAAGTGTTGGATGATGAGTCATCAATTCATCATTTAATAATGTCAATCTAGGGTTAGTTTTCAAGACTGTATTCAATAGGAGAAAGAGATATCTAGAAATCGATCTCTTCTACCACACTCTACACTTGTAGGAATTGAAAAACACACTTGCAAAAAAGTAAATTACACCATATTTTGCAAAAAAATAAATCACACTTACAAAAAATAAAATATATTTATAGGAAATTAAATCACACCATACTTTGCAAAAAAGTAAATCACACTTTCAAAAATTAAATCACACTTGCAAGAAAGTAAATCACACCACACTTTGTAGAAAAGTAAATCACACTTACATGAAAGTAAATTACTGAATTGAAAATAAAGAAAAGTAAATTACTAAATTGAAAATAAAGGAAAGTAAATTGAATGATAAACATAGAAAATACCTACAAGTTCGTAATAAAATTTACAAAAAATAAATGTTTACATGAAAAATAAATAATAACAATTTAAAAACATAATTCCATAAATAAATAAATAAAAATATATTTATATATCTTCTTTGAAATGAGTGGCTAGTTCATTCTTCAAAAGAAGATTTTAATCAGAACACTAGATTTATGTCACAAAGCTTCAAAACGTATTATTGATAACCAAGATCGACTAAAATGGTGTGGGAGGTTGAATTTATAATCTGATGCTTCTAACCAACTCTTTATTCAAGAATAACAACCTTAGATGCTTTTCACCAAATATGGAGAGAAACATAACAACTTAGATATTGTAGCTTATCTCAATCTTCCATAAAATATGGAGAGATGTTATTATCTATTTACAACATAAGCTCATTATTCATGAAATATAAAGAGAATTATTTCTGAAATAAAATTATACAAATCTAAATTTAGATACAATCCTGAACTAGTTCATAGATAGACTTGCACAATTCGTAGATATGTCTGCATAGTCCATAAATATATATATAGAATTCATAGATTTCAAAACTTGTAGTCTATAGATTTTAGACCTACAAAGTCCATAAATTATTTTAGACCTAAAGAGTCTATAGATTTCAAAATCTGTAAAGTCTGTAGATTTTAGAACTTGCAGAGTCCATAGATTTCAAATCTTGTAGAGTTTATAAATTTTCTTCAAGTTACATTTTTTGAACCGGTGATGACTATGATGGCTTATTTGACATTTGATGTTTTGAACTAGTCTTCAATCAATGAACTACATGAATGTAGAGTTACTGACTGAGTCTATAGATATGAATTGAGTGAGTCCATATAAATATGGGTGAGACCGTAGCTAGACTGAGCCGTAATTATGTCTAGAGTGCCTGTATCTCATCTCAAAGTTGATATTTAGTTGGTACCTCATGCTCATGTCTAATAAAACTTATTATGGATTTCATTTATACACATTAACAAATTTCTCCAAAGATTTGGTAACAAAAATAAACAAACAAGAAGACAATGATTTTTAAATAAATAACCAAGATATAGTTCTCTATTTCATTCTAAATAAATCATAAGTTCAGAAAATACACTTAGATCTACTTCTTATGTAGGGAAAAAAAAAATTATTTTGTGGATATAATGAGCTATTTTATGGTCTCATCATCTCTCCCACACCTAACCTCATGCATGTCTTCATACATGCCATTTTTTATCAAAAAATTCTTTAAGATACAAATGCATGAGTTAGATGTTCTTATTTTCTAATAGGCTTTCCAGATTTGACTTTGCATGAGTAAAATAATTTTTATCTTGTAGAATCCTCTTGGATTTCATAGGAAAAAGTTTTCAATGAAAATGATTAATAAAATATATTTGTCAGATAGATTATTGGGTGAAAATTTTCCTCCAATCCTTGATTTCTCTTTGACACAAGTTCTTGTGTAGAATTCTCATGCTGCCCCCCCTTTTTTTTTAATGAGGTGATTTTTTTTTTCATGAGGTGAGAGCAAGTTCTTGTGTTGCGAATTTCTTATTGTGCCTAAATAACTCTATTTTGACTATAAAATAATTCTCGGCATAAAATAAATTTTGATGCTTGAAATCTTTGAAGAATTTTGAAAATTATATACCATTATCAAAGTTATTAAGTTGATTTCACTAAGCCTCATTCTTTATTTATTATTAATACTATTTTCTTTCTCTTTCTCTCCCACACCTAATCCCATGCATGTCCTAAGACCTTCTAATGTAAATATGTATAAAGTGAGGATATTTGATTCTTTTTCTTTATTTCTAAAAAAAATAGATCTTTATGTAATAATAAAACTTACAAATAAATTTAAAAGTGAAATAAAAGAAACTAGCTACCTAGACACAACTTCAGTTCGCCTTGTCTTTCTTGATGTCAACCCCATAGAGTATATTGGAAAATATGTTTGAAGAATGAAAGCTCAAGCAATGCTAAAAATGAGAGCATAAAAAGTCAGTAACCAAGTATTTATTGTAGGTGGAAAAAGCAGTCATTACTAGTTTTTAACTTTTTTTTTGCCCTTGACTAGCTAGTAAAAATGAGTTTCTAATCAAGACTTATTTTTTCAGTATTTGACCCGTTAGCAAGCTGGTTTTCAAATCAAGATTGCTAACAACACCTGAGGGTTTTCATTGTTAGTTTTTTTTTTTTTTTAAATTGATGACATGAAAAATGTTAGCCATCAACTTTATACACCTTCATATTGCTTGCAAATGTAACATAGAATTTTTTTGTATGTTGATATTCTCCAACAGTGGTCTATGAAGTGATGACCAATAACTGATGATAGACACTTACTGATTTTATTGCATGTTATTTTCAAAATTAATTTAGAATAATATTCCAACTACTTGCTGAAGTCATGAACAAAAAATTTCATCTTCAAAATGACTCCTTGTAATGAAAGTATCCTATAAAAAACCAAAAACAAACAAGACCTTTCCAACCAAGCATAATATCAACAATATCAAAGAAATATAAATGCCAACAATAAACCATTAAAATGAATCATTTAAATATACATGAAAGAATACAGTTTAACTTATGTAAGAATGATTGATGGTTCAGAAATTTTAATAGATTTTTATTATGGAAACAAGAACTCTCTCAGATAAGTATTATTATGATTCATGGATATGAATTTTATTAATGGATGGAATGGAATGAGATAAATGTCATCAAATCTTTTTATTTACAGGTTGAGTAGGAAAGTCTAATTGTGATATGCACAGGGATAATGATAGATCTTTAAAAATCTTTAGCTAAAATTAGTTATTAATTTTATAAAAATCTAACATTAAATGATAATGTATAGATGGAAAGGATATACAGTGATCTATGATTTGTATGCATAGTAGCTGATGAAAAAATGATATGAAAATATTAAATTAAAAATAAAATAAAGTTCAGGAAAACATACCTAAATATTCTTCATATATAAAATTGTATTATAGGTTATCTTTGTTGTTGTTGTTGTATTAGATCAAGATCTTTATTAGCCTCAATAATCAAGGACTGAATCAAATTTTTTGTTATAATGTTAATGTCAATACCTCAACCTTAGCTTTTTTATTGATATTAACATTTCCATTTATATCAACATTAACCCATCCAATATTTGTAACACATTCCTATTCGTTGACCATTATTTTTTTTAGTTTCAAATAAAACTTTCAATCTTCTCTTTATAGTCACAAGTTCTCTATGTTTGTCTTCATTTGACATTCTTAAAATCTAGCTATAATGTTGGGATGTAATCGTTTTACTCATAAAATTTGGAAGGATATTACTGCATGTAAAAGTTATTGCACAACCCATTCCAATATTTGCATGAAATATTCAAACCACAACAACCCTAAAAATATCTACAATATAATCCATATTACATGTGGTTTTTATTATTTACCAAATTTATGTTGACTCATAAAATCCATCTATAACAATTAACTTCATGCATGCTATGTTTTCGTCTAGATTTATGGATACAATTTAAATTTGTGCATACAACTAACTTCATGCATGTTATCTTTTCACCTGAATTTATGCATGCAATCTAAATTTATGCAACTAACTTCATGCATACAATCTTTCCACCTAAATTTATGCATGCAATCTAAATTTATGCAACTAACTTCATGCATGCTATTTTTTCACCTAGATTTATGCATATAATCTAAATTTATGCAACTAAATTCATGCATGAAAATTTATTTACATGCAATACTTGATTTGTGTATTGATCTACATGCATGGAGATTTATTTACATGCAATGTTTGATTTATGCATTGGCCCACATACATACAGATTTATTTGTATGTAATGTTACATGCATGAAAATTTATTTGCATGTAATGTTTGATTTATGCGTTGACCCACATGCAAGAAGATTTATTTGCATGTGATATTTAATTTATGCATTGACTCACATGCATGGAGATTTATTTACATACAATGTTACATGCATGAAGATTTATTTTCATACAATGTTTGATTTGTGTGTTAACCTACATACATAAAGATTTATTTACATATAATACTTAAATTATGCATTGACCCACATGCATGGAGATTTAAGATATGATCTATCATATCTTTCTTAGAATGAGATCGATTTAACTGAATATTTTTCTTTACTCTATTTATAAAAATAAAATCACATGTAATATTTTCAAAGTTAATTGATAAAAAAATTACATGATCCTTTGTTGATAGTTTTAGAAAAAATGCAACTCTGTTTCATTATCTGTATAGTCAATCTCAACTCTTTTAGAAGGTAGTTCAACCTTCAAACATGTAGATTAATCTTTTAACAGGTACAATGCATAAATTCTAGATTCTACTTTGTGAATAGCTAAAAAAATTAAACATATTTTTATCTATTTTTTATGATATTTCAGGTCATTATTTTTTTCCTCCATCCTGCATCAACATTTAAATCATTTCATATGGTGTTAGCAGTTGTTATCTTATACACATCAACTTTAATATAGCGTGAGATTTTTTTACGTGAAATTAAAAAATTTAAAACTAATTGTAAAAAAATTAACTCTAATTTATGTTGTAGTAAAATAAATTCTAGTCTATTTTGTAAGAAAATAAATTTTAAATAAACCATTAACTAAGTATATCTTGTCACAAAATTTGTAAAAAGACATTCTCTCTCACTAGGAACTTGTTTATCTACTGCCACTAAACAATTCTCTTAATAAATTTTGAATCTCCTGATAACACCGTGTGCCCAATAACAGTGCTAAAAATGATGAGTCATCAATTCATCAAACAATAATGTCAATCCAAGGCTGGTGTTTAAGATTGTATGCAATAGGAAAAAGATATCTCTAGCAATTGGTCTCTTCTACCACACTTCACGCTTGCAGAAATTGAAAAACATATTTGTAGAAAATTAAATCACACCACGCTTTGTAGAAAAGTAAATCACATTTGTAGAAAATAAATCACACTTGAAGAAAAGTAAATCACACCACACTTTGTAGAAAATTAAATCACACTTGCAGAAAGTAAATCACACTTGCAGGAAAGTAAATCACACCACACTTTGCATAAAAGTAAATCACACTTACATGAAAATAAATTGTTGAATTAAAAATAAAGGAAAATAGATTGTTGAATTAAAAATAAATGATAAATATAATCAACTTTATAGAAAATACATGTTTACATGAAAAATAAATAATAACAATTCAAAAGCATAATTACATAAATAAATAAATAAAAATACATTTATCTATTTTCGTTAAAATGAGTGGTCAGCTCATTCTTCGAAAGAAGATTTTAATCAAAACACTGGACTTATGTCACAAAGCTTCAAAATGTATTATTGATAACCAAGATTGATTATAATGATGTGAGAGGTTACATTTATAATCTCATACTTCCAACCAACTCTTTATTCAGGAATAACAATCCTCGATGCTCTCCTTCAAATATAGAGAGAAACATAGCAACTTAGATATTCTAGCTTATCTCAATCTTTCAAAAAATATGGAGAGAGATGTTATTATCTATTTACAATATAAGCTCAATTTTCATGAAATATTAAGAGAATTATCCATGGAATAAAATTATACAAATCTAAATTTAAATACAATCTTGAACTAGTTCGTAGATAGACTTACATAATTCATAGATATACCTACACAATCCGTAGATATCCTTATAGAATCCATAAAATTTAGAACTTGTAGAGTTCATAGATTTCAGACCTATAGAGTCCATAGATTTTAGACCTATAAAGTCTATAGATTTCAAACCTGTAGAGTTCATAGATTTTAAAACCTGTAGAGTTCATAGATTTTAAAACTTGTAGAGTTCGTAGATTTTAGAACCTGCAGAGTCCATAGATTTCAAACCTGTAGAGTCCGTAGATTTTAAAACCTTTAGAGTCCATAGATTTTTTTCAAGTTGCATTTTTTAAATTGTTGATGACTATGATGGCTCCCTTGACATTTGATGCTTTGAACTAGTTTTCAATCAATGAACTACATGAATGTAGAGATACTGGTTGAGTTCGTAGATATGAACTGAGTGAGTCCATAGTAAATATAGGCGAGTTCGTAGCTATATTAGGTGAGCCATAACTATGTTTAGAGTGTTTGTAACTCATCTCAAAGCTGATATTTGGTTGATAACTCGTGCTCATGTCTAATATAGCTTATTATGGGCTGCATATATACACATTAACAAAAAAAATTAAAGATTTAGTAACAAAAATCAACAAACAAAAAGACAATGATTTATAAAGAAATAACCAAGATATAGTTCTCTATTTCATTCTAAATAAATAATAAATTCATAAAATATATTTAGATTAACTTATTATGTAAGGAAAAAAATGTTATTTCATGGATATAATGAGTCATTTTATGGTCTCATCATTGGATACATTAGCAAGAAAGAAGTATTTTTCCTTTCTAGATAATTATAGTGGTTATAATCAAATATGAATTGCTTCACAAGACCAAGACAAAACCACTTTTACTTTCTTTTAGGAAACCTATGCCTATGTCATCTTGACATTTGGTCTTTGCAATGCCCCAACTACTTCTCAAAGGGCTATGTTGAGCATATTTTTTCATCTCTCCCATGACAGTATTGAAATCTATATGAATGATTTCGCTGTGTATGGGTAGACATTCAAAGAAACACTAACTAACTTGGAGAAAGTTTTTCAACGTTGTTAGGACCATCAATTATCTAGTTTTTCAACATTGTTAGGACCATCAATTATCTTTTAGCAATGAAAAGTATTACATGCTTACAACAAAATGGATTGTGTTAAGGCATCACATATCCATTTTTAGAATTCAAGCCGACCCAACAAAGATAAATATTATTAAGGATCTACCCACACCAAAAAATTAGAAAGATGTTAGAAGTTTTTTAGGACGGGCTGGTTATTATAGATGATTCATCAAAGATTTGAGTAAAATTGCCACCCCATTATTTGGATTGCTTATTAAGGACGTTGAATTTACATGGAATGATGATTGTCAAACTACCTTTCAACAATTTAAAGACCTTCTCATAACAACTCTTATTTTGAGAGTACTTGACTAGAAGAAGTCTTTTCACATTCATACAGATGCATCTAACACCACTTTAAGAGTTATCCTTAGCCAAATAGATGAATCTCTAAGTTATGCAATCTATTTTATCAACATGAATATTTAAGGGGTTGAACTTAATTACACTGTAACAGAAAAAATATTACCATTATCTATGTCATCAACAAATTTTGACACTACATTATAGGTTACCAAGTATTCATCCACACTAATCATGCATCAATAAGGTATTTAATAAACAAACCCACTGTAATAGACAGGATAATTCATTGGTTATTTTTTCTGCAAAAGTTTGATATTATCATTGTGGATAGACCAGGTAAGGATAATGTAGTAGCAAATTTTCTAACTCAATTGTAAAATAATGACCAAAGTCCTATTATTGATGATTTTTTTTATGAACATTTATTTGTTTTAACAATTCAATATTCTTGGTTTACAGATATTACTATCTTGTCGCAGGATCACTATCACAACATTTCTAACCTAGGGACAAACAACACCTGATCCAAAAGAGTAGACATTATTCTTGAATTGTAAGATATATCTTTATCACTAGACCAAATTTAGTTCTAAGAAGATGTATTCGAGAAGATGAAGCTTATGATATTCTTAGAGTGTGCCATGATGAACCTTGTGGGAGTCATTCTATTTCTAAACAGACTACCATGAAAGTACTTACTACCAAATGGTATTGGTCTTCTTTGCATAAGGATGCCATGATGTACACCCACAAATGTGATCAATGCTAACGTATTAGAAAGTCTACTCGCTCTAATAAAATATCATTATAGCCACTATGTGACCAAAGTCATGGATGAAAGGTTGGTTATTATAGATGATTCATCAAAGATTTTAGTAAAATTGCCACCCCATTATTTGGATTGCTTACTAAGGACGTTGAATTTACATAGACTGATGATTGTCAAACTACCTTTTAACAATTTAAAGACCTCATAACAACTCTTATTTTGAGAGTACCTGACTGAAAGAAGTCTTTTCACATTCATACAGATGCATTTGACACCACTTTAAGAGTTATCCTTAGCCAAAAAGATGAATCTCTAAGTTATGCAATCTATTTTATCAACATGAATATTTAAGGGGTTGAACTTAATTACACTGTAATAGAAAAAATATATTACCATTATCTATGTCATCAATAAATTTTGACACTATATTATAGGTTACCAAGTATTCATCCACACTAATCATGCATCAATAAGGTATTTAATAAACAAACCCACTGTAACAGACAAGGTAATTCATTGGTTACTTTTTCTGCAAAAGTTTGATATTATCATTGTGGAGAGACCAGGTAAGGATAATGTAGTAGCAAATTTTCTATCTCAATTGTAAAATAATGACCAAAGTCCTATTATTGATGATTTTTTTTATGAACATTTATTTGTTTTAACAATTCAATATTCTTGGTTTACAGATATTACTAACTATCTTGTCGCAGGATCACTATCACAACATTTCTAACCTAGGGACAAACAACACCTGATCCAAAAGAGCAAACATTATTCTTGAATTGTAAGATATATCTTTATCACTAGACCAAATTTAGTTCTGAGAAGATGTATTCGAGAAGATGAAGCTTATGATATTCTCAGAGTGTGCCATGATGAACCTTGTGGGAGTCATTTTATTTCTAAACAGACTACCATGAAAGTACTTACTACCAAATATTATTGGTCTTCTTTGCATAAGGATGCCATGATGTACACCCACAAATGTGATCAATGCTAACGTATGAGAAAGTCTACTCACTCTAATAAAATATCAGTATAGCCACTGTGTGACCAAAGTCATGGATGAAAGGTTGGTTATTATAGATGATTCATCAAAGATTTTAGTAAAATTGCCACCCCATTATTTGGATTGCTTACTAAGGACGTTGAATTTACATAGACTGATGATTGTCAAACTACCTTTTAACAATTTAAAGACCTCATAACAACTCTTATTTTGAGAGTACATGACTGGAAGAAGTCTTTTCATATTCATACAGATGCATTTGACACCACTTTAAGAGTTATCCTTAGCCAAAAAGATGAATCTCTAAGTTATGCAATCTATTTTATCAACATGAATATTTAAGGGGTTGAACTTAATTACACTGTAACAAAAAAAAGAAAATTACCATTATCTATGTAATCAACAAATTTTGACACTACATTATAGGTTACCAAGTATTTATCTACACTGATCATGCATCAATAAGGTATTTAATAAACAAACCCACTGTAACAAACAGGATAATTTATTGGTTACTTTTTTTGCAAAAGTTTGATATTATCATTGTGGATGGACCAAGTAAGGATAATGTAATAGCAGATTTTCTATCTCAATTGTAAAATAATGACCAAAGTCCTATTATTGATGATTTTTTTTTATGAACATTTATTTGTTTTAACAATTCAATATTCTTGGTTTACAGATATTACTAACTATCTTGTCACAAGATCACTATCACAACATTTCTAACCTAGGGACAAACAACACTTGATCCAAAAGAGTAGACATTATTCTTGAATTGTAAGATATATCTTTATCACTAGACCAAATTTAGTTCTGAGAATATGTATTCGAGAAGATGAAGCTTATGATATTCTCAGAGTGTGCCATGATGAACCTTGTGGGAGTCATTTTATTTCTAAACAGACTACCATGAAAGTACTTACTACCAAATATTATTGGTCTTCTTTGCATAAGGATGCCATGATGTACACCCACAAATGTGATCAATGCTGACGTATGAGAAAGTCTACTCACTCTAATAAAATATCATTATAGCCACTGCATGACCAAAGTCATGGATGAATAGATTTTGATTCTTTTTCAACCAACTCATAGAAATGACTCTAACCTACATAGAGCTCAATAAGGAAGTGATTGAAGAATGAAACAACATTTTTTATCTTGCATCAAAGTCACAACATTCACATGAAAGGCATCTTTAATGAAAGAAAGTCATTTCAGTTATCTCACTTTGAATGTATCTTAGAATAGAATGTATACATTGTTTTGCATAAAATAATCTCTTTTGTGGTATATAAATATGTAGCAACAGAGTTGAGGGATATGAAAAATACTATATGTTGAAAAGAGATTGTCAGAAGTATATTGTGTTAAGCAATTATTGTTGTAACTTTCTGTAACAATTTATTGCTACATTATTTATTAATATGAGTGAGAAATTTTGAGTTAAAAAAGAATTATAAAATTTAGCAATAAAAACTTTCAGGCATTAGCGACAGATGTTGTCTCAGACACTAGGTCACTGACTGATCGACATTCATTAAAAAGAGAGAGAAAGAGAGAGAGAAGGCACTACTGCAATAAAAATGTTTTATTTTCACTTTTTTTTACTTGTAGATTCATTCCCTTAGAGTAGAAATACATTTTCTTTCTTGCTTCAAGATGAAAAACTTATCGCTATAAGTGATAAACTTATTATTGCAAGATTAAACTTGTTGTTGTAGGACAACACTTATTGCTATAGGACACATATCTTGCTACATGATGTATTCCTACATTCCATCCTACATGAAGCATTTTCTCCCACTCAAATGCTATCATATGTCATGATCTCCACTTCGAATCATCGTTGGCATATTTATGAAAGATATTTCTATGAGTAATACGATAATTATTCTACAGTTATTTATTATCATACATTTTAATTATTTTTAAAGATGGTGGGATGTAATGCTATCAATACATCATCGTATCCTCTCCTTATCACACCTGATTACCATCTCTTTCATTGATTTATGTGACAATTAACACAATTGCTATTGCTACTCCTTACTTTTACCATAAGTGTTTTATGCACATTGGCTTCATCCCTTGAGGATAAGTGATAGTCTAAGTTGGGGAAGAGATTTTCTATTAATTCTAAAGGATTATTTCACCTCCCAAAGCAAAAGTCATAAACCATTCCACCATAGCTCAAAAACTTTGTTGCAAGTACCTACACCTGTAACTTACACAATATGGAAGGTGATTTGTTGAAACATGAATTGTTGGATATCACCCTTTTGACCAATAGTCTAGAAATCTTGGCCTTATTATGATATATAGGATGAACACACCATTTTGAGAAAATACAGGCCCTAAATGAATGAATTATGAAAGAATTTACTACTACATTGCATAATAACTTGGTCATGGTAAAGGTGATGGAAATAAAATTGACAAAAATAGCCATCAACAGAGTAATAGGACTACCAAGAACAAGAGAGGGATGGCAAGACAAATTTGATGTCGCAGCTGAGAGACAAAAATTTATTAGAGGAAATAAATGCTTGGAAACTTCAAAAGCATTACAAGGTTGTCTCTACCAAAAAGATAGGCTAAAGCTGCTAAGTTTATCTCTAGACATTTCATCTATGAAAGAAGGTATTCTATGTTGCATAGCCTACACTTCAAATTCTTGAATCATTTGCAGTACGCAATGGAGATAAACATTTTCAATTTTTTGCTTCACATGATCACCAAAATGTTAGAGGCTTTACAAAAATGTAATTCTAAAGCACTTTCCCACCATTGTCTCATCCAATTAATTATTTAAGACTATTTGTAAAGACCTGGACCCAACATCAGTTGGGAGGAATTTCTCCAAATACTAGGAAATGCAGAGAGTGATATAGAAGGGAATGAAATATAATAAGAATTAGAGGTTGAAGAACAAAGGTTAGAAAAATCCCTCCCTGCAAAACCATAAGAACCTACAGTATAAAACCTTCCTGTAGTCACACAAAAACCTATAGAATAAGGTCTTTTGTAGCAACATAAGAACCTGCAGTAAGGATTGAGGAAGGGACTTCCAGAGGTAGGGAATCTAGAAGGAAAAGGAAGAAATTCATTCTCCAGTCTGATTCAGAAGAGGATGAGGAGGAACTTCCACCTTCTTCCAAGAAGACCAAGGTAACCCCTACTCCTCCTAAATCTCATAAATTGAGGAGAAAAATAAGAACTAAACCTTCTTCTATTATTAAAATAAATGAAGAATCTAGGAAAAAATAGACAATTAGTAGTAATGAATCTCTAAAGACTAAAATAGATAGGGAAGAATGTTCTCCAGTATTCCATCATGAAGAAGCAAAACAAGTTTAACATAGTTTTGAAGAATTACATGAAGAGTCAATGTAGGAAGAAGCAGAACAAGTTGAGCATAGTCTTGAAGAATTACATGAGAAATAAAAACAAATTAAACACAGTTTTGAATAATTGTATGAGGAACCAGTATAGGAAGAATTAGAATAAAAGTTGCATGAGGAAGAAGATCAATTAGAACAACCTGCTATACAAATGAAATTTTCCACTTTTGAGTAAGCCCTATAAGAAATTGAGAAATTAAGGAAACAACTACAAGATTAATTTAGTGTAGGACTGGATGCACTTACTACAGTAGCTTGTCAGTTGTAACTCTCAGCTAAAGACCATCTTGCAGTCAGCATTCCACAACCTTATGTAGAGGTAAATCAATTAGAACCTAAAGTTATCCAAGCAGTCAGGTATCACTCCTCATTTGCAATATCTTCTCAATTGTTGAATTGCATAGGTAGTCAATCTAAAACTCTGAAGGAATTGAGGAAAGAAAATAGAAAATTAAAAGAAGAAAATAAGTTGAAGGAATAGAGCATCACCAAACTGAAATAGAAAATTGAAGATATGGTTGATCTTACACAAGAACTTGATTGCAAGCCTCTTGCAAAAGTTTATTCAGTTTATCTTGAAGAACAATGGCACAAATTCAGATTTATGAAAATTTATTATGATATGCCTTATAAAGTTATTGATCCCCTTTCCTTCTTTATTATATATAAAGTTCACAGAAAGAATAAGCACAATTGTGTGAGTTCTACCTACACTACTATGTTATTCCTTATGATATGGAATGAAATCTCAATCTATATGTTGGAGATATCCAATTGTAAGCATTTTCATCATATTTGTTTAATGAACAAAGAAAAGGAAGAGAAATAGTAGAATACAGAAAAAAGAAAAACAAAATCCATTTACTTACCAGGAGTGAATCAATGGCACTTGATGTTGTTGTAGCTAAATGGGATGATATTTTATTAAAGACAAAAGTCAGAACTTGGTTTGGAAAAAAATGTGATGAGGTCCAAGATTTTTATTTAGGATTGAGAAATTTTGTTGGTCCTTCAGTCAGAGAGTCTTGTATCGAATGATGGAATGAGCTCACTCTTACACTAAAGAAGATGGAGCTCTATTCTCTTTTTAATATAAATGCAGCATTTAACAAGACCACAAAATATATTTTTCTTATAGGTGACATAGGATCGCAATTACTGAACCTAAAGTTCTAGCCACCCCTATTTTGGTATCATGTTCCATATTGGTAGGATAAAACCCTAGTGGATGAAGCCAAAAAATCCAAATTTGGTAAATATTTGAATAGAGGTGAGGTTTTTACACTCACCTTACCAAGGGTGTTATAGATCTTATGGATTTTAGGGTCCTTTATGAATTAGGAATGAACAATTATGGTGCTTTAGGTCAAGCAAGATCTTAATTTGGGGGGTGTGATGAGCCCCATAAATGTCCTATTATTATGTCCATCTATTGTACTCATCCTGCTTGATTACCATGCTTTTGAACACTTTTCCATATCAGTTTCTTACTTTCATTAACCATATAGAATTATGTTTTCAAACTCTTTTAAATAGTTGAAATTAGTTATTGAAATTAAATATATTATGGTTGTCTATTGCTTTAGAATGTTTTTTCTATAAATGTGTTTTGAAGATGTTTTGGAGCAATAGGTATATAGCACGGAGCATCCTACAACAAGGGAATCTCACCACACAGACCATCCTGTAGCCACTACATGACAAAAGCTGTGAATGAACAAATTTTGATTCTCTTTCAATCAACTCATAAAAATTATTCAACCTCCATGTATCTCAATAAAGAAGTGGTTGAAGAATGAAATAGCTTTGTTTGTCTTGCAACAAAGTCATAAGATTCACATGAAAGATGTCTTTAACAAAAGAAACTAATTTTAGTTATCTCACTTTAAATGTATCTTAGAATATAATGTATATATTGTTTTACATAAAACAATATCCTCTACAGTATATAAATATGTAGTAGCAGAGTTGAGGGAGATATAACATGGTATATGTTGAATAGAGATTGTCAAAAATATATTGTGTTAAACAATTGTTGTAATTTCTTGTAGCAATTTATTATTGTAATTTTTATCAATAGGAGTGAACAAGTCTGAGTTCAATTTAGTGTTGTGAGAGGAAGGGTTGAATTTGGAGTTGGAAGGAGGAAGGGTCCCCTTTGGAAGACTACAACAACAATCCAACCCATTTTTATAACTAAGCATATTAATTGATTTCTTTATGCATTATGTAATTTATTTCTAAATTTTGTGAGTTACATTCTTGTTTAAGATTTGTTTAAAAAATATTATTATGTATAATAATTTATTTCTCAATACTTTGTTCATATTTTATTTCAAGCATTTCATTTACTGCACTTTAGCATCTTAGATACAATTAGCAGAATGTCAAATAAGAGATTGAGTGTGCACATACAGTGACATCATCCTATCAAGTTTACGTCCCTAGGTTGACATTTAAATGAAGTAGAAGGTAAATATCCATGGTTACTCTCCTTATTCATTTTTATCGAGATAAGTATATCTAATTATGAATCAGCTGCTAGTCATGAACTGTCACTCACTGTTGATCTTATGTCAAACTAGCGAGCTAGTGACACTTGTCACCTATGCATGCAAGCTTTGGCACATTCAATATTAGACACACTATTGGATCAAGATCATAAATTAATGTGCACCATTATATATTTTGACTAATGACATTAGTCTTCAATGTGGTTACACTTGATGGTCTCTGACCCATCACAGTTTGCTAGAGTAACTTTAAAGTTTTATATCTTGAGCTAAACAACACTTCAAGACCCTAAATTTTTAGGGTAGCTTATTGACAATATAAAAAACATATACATGTAAACTTTTTATCAAAAATGAATTTATATGTACCTAAATTAAATGCACAAATTTGCTAGTTCATCCATATTTGCATGACATATAGTGACGGTCTGGCTAAGTATAGAAGTTAGTGCAATCTATTTTGAAGGCCAGCTTTGAACCTTAATAATTTTTATTATGCTTGATAATATGACCTAAAATTTGGAACATATAAAATTGGGACTAATGTGATCATACCTATATGACCAACTCCCCCTAACTCATTCATACGTGGTAATAGTGATGTCAGCAAACTACCTACTTAGATTTTTTGCCAAAGAACCAACTATGCCTAGATGAACATAATGAAGAACTAGATGAATACCATGTACTTAAATAAGATATTCAATAATATTTGACCTCTGATAGGATACCTCACACATGCTCAATACTTAAAACCCATCCCTAATCTTGCCAAAACTGAAGCTCAACCAAACCTACTTCAAGCATACTAGGATAAACACGATGCACACTTTGTCATTGACACTTAAACTATCAAGACACTTCATCCACTCACCTGGACACCTCCATGACATCAATGACAACTCTCCAAAAATATCCTTCTTTTTCATCAATGTCAACACCCATCATACAACTCACCTTCTTTCTCTCTCTTCAAGCATTCTCATAATAGGAACCTTATCCCCTTTGACATAATGACAAAGTGGGCACAAATTGATCATGAGGTCCTTAAAATACCACAAAAAGGAGATGAAAAACTTGGAAAGATGATAAAAACTCCCCTTTACATTGAGCCTACCTCTTCTTACCTAGACAACTTCCTCTTGTTACATGTCAACACTCTCTTCAACCAAGCACTACAACCAATGAAGAAAAACACATAAAAACACTAAAATCTAATGGAACTCAACAAGAAACACCTAAGAATGATTGTTACTAAGCTCTATGATCCATTTCACCTCTTGAGCATCTTTCAATCTCCATAAACCATGAAGAACCACCACACAAGCTTATTAGCCTTCTCTCTTAAGCCACCTCAAGGACCACCAATAGAACTTGATGCCATTCACCAAATATGAAACATGTTATAAACTAACTTGAGAATTCACATTGAAACAGTCATGCCTTTTTATTTTGGATAAATTGATCAAAAATCACTTTTCTTCACATTAGGTCTGCCCAAACTCCTTATAGCCCTACTTGAAACTTGTAGAACACAGAAACTTTCAATAGACACACCTTCAAGACCTAAAAATTCATATCTAGAGCACTTTAATATGCCCCCTTAGGCACACCAATTTGTATCCACCTATATCTTACACTTAAATATACTTCCGTCACAAATATACTAGCTAATTAGGCCTCCATTTTGACAAAAACTTGAATAATTTAAAAAACACAAACCTTCAAATCTTTTTAAATCTTGATTTGACAACAAATTTGGCCCATTTAACCAATTACGAAGCCTCATACCTAAAATTTTAAGTCAAACCACTCTTCTAGCATAGGCTAAAGCTTTAGAATTTAAAAACAAACAAGATTAACAAATCACCTTCTGGTTAATGCCCACCTTTGAAACTTCTTGCACAACTGGAGACAACCATCACACACACTTCTAGACCAAGATTTGAGCCTCTACACCTCTGAGAACCTTGATTTCTTATACCATGGCTTTGATCTACAATAAGAAAGATAAACATGGGAGTACACAAAAACCTCCAAAAGGCACAAATAGGATCATCAAAACACAAAATCACTTGAAACATATCACAAAGAAGTGTATAGACCTTTCTGAGCACCAAAATCTTATTAACGTTCCATAAATCTCATTATGACACCTAAATACCACCTATTCTAATCTTGCAGACACTGCATACATAATAAAAACACCTTATGACATCATTCTAACCTCATCAAAGAACTTCTCCCATCTTGACAGACCAACTCTAATTAGAAACACTCGTCTTTTGCCTTCTAGGACTTTTTGAAGAACACCATAGCAACACTTGATTCTCCACTAAAAGGAGTCTCTTAAGAAGCATAGACAGAGACCTCCTCTACACCACAATGCTCTTAAAATAAAGTGAAGCTAGTAGTGGCCCACATCTCCTTAGTAACCACTAGAATCCTTTTATAGCTATAAGACTTCTTTCTCTTATTCTCCTTAGTCTAAACTTTGACAAATTGTTTCTTTTCTACATCACTTACTTTCTCTTCTATGATAAGATATACAAAATTTTGAGGAACTATGGAATCTTGACATACCTTCATCATCAAAGTATCTTCTTTGCATTGTAGAACATCACTTTTAGAACTTGACAACACAAGAACCAAGCTTGAAACTTACTCATCCAAAGAAGGTTGCTCATTAACATCCAAACACACCTTAGAACTAGCCTCAATCACAACTTTGGTCTTGTCCTTGAGCTTTGTCTCTTCATTCACAACATGAGTAGATAATGAGAGCTCTTGGCACTCTCCAACTTCCTTAGCATTTTCCACTATAGCAAACAGATTACTTGAACCTAAAGACTCATCGTGACTCACACTTACCACCTTTAGTTTCCATGAGTTAACTTACCTTCTTTCTTGCACTCTAAGAGCCTGATTAAACCTATTCTATCTTATAGGCCTTTGCTTGTAAAATCTAGCAATGTGACCTCTTTATTGATAGTTGAAACACACTATACCTTTCATAATAAGCTTATCCTATCTTTCTTGATTAGAACAAAATCTTGAAATATGTCCATTCTTTTGACAATTGAAACAAATTACTACTTTTTAATAAAACTCACCTTTTGACTGATGACCCTCATCATAGTTCCATGCAAACTCATTTCTAATAGGTCTCTTACATTCTCTAGCTCTATGCCCAAACTAATTATATGTGTAATAGTAACCATTAAAACTTGCATACCTCATGGCATTTGGTTGTCTGATCTAATTTGTTTTTACTCTGTTAACATCTTCATTCCTTGACTGATTATTGACCTTCAAGGTCTTATTTACATTAATCTTCATCTTTTCGTGAGTTGCATTTTTTGGTTCTTCTTTGTATCCTATACCAGTTCTATCACTTGCATACTTTTGAATACTCAGAATATTATCTAGATCACTTGAGATCTTTTCAAATATCATAAATGACTTCATCTTACTAGATATCTTCTCTAACCTAGTTTTAAATGACTCATTTTCAATTACATACATTAAACATTCATCTCCTTTAGCTGTCAAGCTTATAGATAGGATTTCTAATTGACAACTGAGATGCATGACTATGTCTTCATATTCCTTGGTGTATTAATTTATTCTCACTTCATACACACTAAATTACTCTTCATAGTGCTTGATTTTAGTCTTCATCTTCTTGTTAATCTCCTTCTTAATCTTCAGTTTTTCAAGAGCATTCATCGATTCAGTCTCACAGTCCACTCCATCTTTATCATCATGTAAATTACTCCAAGTAGAATCCTTTTGATATGAGTAACTTCCTTCCTCAACCATGAAGAGGGATCTATCTTCAATAGGACCATCATCTTCATGATCATACTATGAGTCACTATCTTCACTCTCATTTGATGAGCCACAATCTTCTTTGGTGTAGAGACTCTTTTTGTTCTTGAAGAACTTCTTGTTGTTGTCAAACTTTCTGAATACCTTCTTGATTTTATTAGACCTAAATGATCTCTTGTCTTCATCTTGGTCATCACCATCCTCTTGATCATCATTATTCTTATGCTTATGAGGGCACTTGTTAGAAAATGTCCTACTTCTCCATAATTGAAGCATTTGAAGGGTAGTTTACCCTTATACATTCCTGACCGTATTTTTAATTTCCTTGTAAACAAAGCAATTAGTTCATCTTCATCAATATCATATGGGTTATCCTCCTTAATTTATTACATTATAACTTTTTTGGTTTCATTTATATCTTATATGTTTCTTCCTTATTTGGTGGTTTATCATCGTCGACTCTCATCTCATAAGTAGTAAGAATGTCATGCAGATCATCCATCTTTAACTGAGTAAGATCATAACTTTCTTTTGCAACAAATACTTTAGAATAAAACTTGAGAGAGAGAGAGAGACCTTAATAACTTTTTAACTATAGTAGATTATTTAAGATTTTCTCGAAAACCTCTGATGATGTTCAAAATGCCATCAAAACTCTATAAAAAGGATGCCATAGAATCTTCTTCCTTCATCTTAATAATCTTAAATTATCTTCGATGAGTCTACAACTTTTCTAATTTAACCTTTGAATCTCTTTCATAAATAGTCTTCAATTTATCCCACATTTCCTTAGCAAATATGCAATGGATTATCTTGGTGTATTTAGTATTTGAAAGACCACAAGTGATAACATTCATTGTCTTAGAATTGTTCTCAAACAACTTCTTATCTGCAGCACTAGATGGAGGAATAACAGGTGCAGAATAACCATCCACAATAGATTACCAAGTATCAAACCCTAAGGACATGATGTAGGTCCTCATCCCTATACTTCAAAAATCATAATTGGATACATTGAACATTGGTGCTTGCTTAGTGGAAAAAACCCCTTGAATTTGATGGCTACCCATATTGTACCTTGGATCTCTTTCAAGCTATCAAGCCTTTATCAAAGGACCTACTATGATACCAATTGTTAGAGTTACAATCACTGAGAGGAGGGGGAGTGAATTAGTGATGCAAGATATTTCAACTTCAATTCTAATCCTTTCAAATCCTTATTCAATTATCACAAGCATTCATATAATATACAAGTCGTTCATAGCAATGGATAATAGATAATGAAAGATCATACACACAATACAAGATCTATGTGGGAAACTCTCTTAGGTAATAAAACCCACTCTCAATACTACAAACACTTGGACTACTTGTCATATAAAAAGTTTGCAAACATGAGACTGGTTAAGTCCTTCTAACTAAAATTTAGTGAAAACTTGTTTCTTAAGGAACACCTGCCCTTAGGATGATCAAGTCCTTCTGACCACCTTTTGGTCAAGTCCTTTTGACTAGCTTTAGTGAAACACTTGTTTCACAAGGAGCACCTTCCCCTAAGATGATCAAGTCCTTCTGACCAACTTTTGGTCAAGCCCTTCTGATTGGCTTTAGTGAAACACCTATTTCACAAGGAACACCTACCTCAAAAATGATCAAGTCCTTCTGACCATATTCAATCTTCAAACTTGTAATAATATTGTTTTTAACATAAAAATTACAACCTATAAGTTATACACATTGTTATCAATCTATTCTGCTCTTCAACCCATCCATTGGGCACACACCATTTCCTCTTTCCTTTACTCTTCAACTCTCAAAAACTCATCTTCTATCAAGTCTAGAAATCACCACATTTGATTTCACCTTTTATAGATCATGATTATTATCATGTTCATAACCTTATTTATCAGCCACAACAAATGCCTTCACCATTAATCCATCTAAAATGGGTCACCTTTAAGTGCAACCCTCTTTCAAATAGGCCTAAGTCACCTTTTAGGTCCTATGAAGACGCATTCACCTCTTTGACACTTCTTCGAGCAAATTTAAGAACACATGAACAATTTCAAATACATGGACCCATGCCATATAATCTATAGGTCCTCCTTAAGTGATAAAAACCATTACAACATCCTTTTGCTAAATCTCAATTCACTCAAACAACATTGTATGAACACAACCACCATGAACGAACACACAGTCACCTTCTAAGCCTTTTTTCATACTGAAGATGGATTTGTCAAACCTCTAAAATCCATAAAGATCATCCTCATGGAGTCTATAACACTCTCTAATATATAGATCATTTTGAAACATCAAAATACCATCAAGAATAACTCTATTACCCTTCTCGGGTTACTTGTAGAGCATGAATGAACACACAGTTAACTTTTTAGCTTAATAAATTTGACTGTACAAACATTTAAACCTTCAAATGAATATTACCAAATGTGCCTTTAAGTCCTCTACAACTTTTCCTTTTATTACAACATCAAATTTTGCATAGATCAAAATTTATGACTCAAAAACCATGCACTAGTCTTTTCTTTGTTAAATTCAAATGATCACAGTTAAACACCAGTAACTTAGAACACATATCGTGCTCTTTGCTCAGCTTGCTCAATTCACACCATCAATATTCCTCATAAGTATCTTGAACTTTAACTCATAGCACTCCACTATCTAAATGTTAAACCTCAAACATATTGACCTCATTTCATGCATCCTTGTAATAATTACCAAATGCACACCATCAATCTCTACGGATTAACCTAGTCTTTACCTTGCACGACTCACTGTTAGATCTTACTCAGAACTCCCAAGATTATTACATTTATCACCCTCATATGCCTTTTAATCAATTTACTAATAGTCTATGTGCTTGTGCCACTTCACAGCCCTATGTGCATTATTGACTCTTTAACTTGTCTCACACCATTGATCTTTGTCAGTATGAATCATCGCTCATTGTTAATCTTCTATCATACTAGCGAGCTTATGACACTTATCACTTGCATATGCAACCTTTGACATGTTGACTCTTACATACACTATTAGATCAAGATCATGAATTAATGCACACCATTATATCTTCTAAATAATGACCTTAGTATTTGATGTGGTTAAACTTGATGATCTTCGACCCATCACAGTCTACTAGAGAAACTTTGAAGCTTTATAACTTGAGCTAAACAACACTTCAAGACTCCAAATTTTAAGGGTAGCTTCTTGACACTGTAGACAATAAATCCATATAATCCTTTTATCAAATATAACATTTTATGTACTTGAAATAAATACACAAACTTGATAGTTCATCCATATCTAGATGACGTGTAGTGACAGTCTGGCTAAGTATAAAAGCTAGTGTAATTTGCTTGGAAGGCCAACTTTGAATATTAATAAATTTTGTTGCACTTAATCACATGACCTAAAATTTGGACTATAGTAAATTGGGACTAATGTGATCACACCCATATGACCAACTCCTCCTGACTCATCCATACGTGGCAATGGTGATGTCAGCAAACTGCCTACTCATTTTTTTTGCCAAAGAACCAACTATGTCTAGATGAACATAATGAAGAACCAAATGAATACCATGCACTTACAAAAGCTTTCCAATCATATTTGACCTCTAATAGTACCCCTCATACATGCTAAATACTTCAGACCCATCCCTAATCATGCCAAAACTAAAGATCAATCAAGCTTACTTCAATCATACTAGGATAAACACATTACAAAATTTGTCATATACACTTAGACAATCAAGAAACTTCATCCACTTACCTAAACATCTCCATGACATCAGTTATATCTATCCAATAAATTTATCGACTCATAAAATTTCAAAAAGAGAAGAGTGAGGACATCATTCTCTGAGCATTAACAAATTTCTACTTGATGGCTTTTTTAATATTTGAAAAGACGTTATTATGTTTAGTGTCTCACAAACATCTTCTCAAATAGGGGCAAAATGCAAACACTTCATTTTAATCACTTCCATGTCTAAACTACATTCGAAATGACTTTCCACAATTGTATCTAAGTTTAACCATAAATCTCTAATTGGACCTAATTTACCTGCATAACTGCCAATTTAACTTAAAATCACAATGATGCATCCTTAATTAGGGAAATGGATCATTTTTCATCATTTATCTTATCTAGTACATCTTGGACTAAATCAACCCTTTACAAATGTCATCATAGGCCAATTAAGTGAATACTTAATTGATAAATAAACATTGTAAACTTTACCTTTCTTCTAATTTCTAATTGATCACTTTGATTAATTATCCTAATCATTTCACTAATAAGACATTCCATGAATTTGAAATATATTATTTTATTAAAATACAAATTGAATTATGGCCTCACATAGGTGATGTCATAAGGGCAAGTCAATGAAAGGAGTGGAGTGTGGGCAAGGTTGTTTATGACATGGACACTTCACCTCTCTTACACACTCTTCCCCTCTTACACAATCTAAGAGGACTAATGACTGCACTTTATTCCTATGTGTCTTCCAGACTCTAAAAAGGCCTTAAATGGATATCTTACACACTGTAAATTTGTAATCATGGATTTAAAGATTAATCCTCTAGTCTCCATCATAAGATTATACAAACGGTATATATTAATTTAGGGAATCTATAAATATAACCCTCACACCTCTCATTTCATCAAGATTCTTGATGTAAACTTACTCTTCTAGATTATTCCAAGAAAATTCGCTAGCTTTCTCTCTCTCATGCCAAACAAAAGCCAATACCAAGTGTAGATAAGGAGATGTGCTACTCACACAAAGAACCAATTATCAACTAATACTTATACATCTACAAACTGATCTCAACATATCTTCAAGGGTGGTAAAAGTATTATTTTTATCTTTCCAATTTACATTTCTTGTTTGTTAATCACATAACTTAACATAGGGATCAGGCTTAAAAACTTATGTCTACAAGTTATTTTGAATATTTTACTTACAATTGATTAACCCCTATTGGATTGTTGATCTACAACTAGCATCATTTGTCTTCTTACATGCTATGAAATATGCCATTTTAAAAATATATCATCAACAACAAAAATGGAATCATTACCTCATTATGTTTTTAGTAAACCTAATACAAAATCCATATTGATTACATCCCATGGCCTACTTGGAGTAGGTAATGGTTGATATAGACCTGTATTTTGACTCTTTTTGGCATGTTGATAAATCTTGCATCTTCCCATAAATTTCTTGAGATCACTTTTCATTCTTGGCCAGTAATAGTATGCATTCATCTAAGCAAAGGTCTTTATTTGTCAAAATATCACGTTAAGTTTCCACTATGCTTCTCTTTCAACAAATTATCTCTCATAAACCCCCTAGGCATGCATATTAATTTGCCTTTAAATAATAATAATTCTTATATGATGTAGTCCATCCATGGACTCCTATCCATGATTTTTGGATTCCTACAAACCTTGTATGCCTCCTAAAAATATTAATCTTCCTTGTACAACTCCTTTAATGACTCAAATCCGAAACTACTCACTTGAGACTCGTGTATAATCACACTTCTCCTAATCAATACATCATATACCTTATTTTACTACCCACTTTTATGATTGAGAGCAAAAGAGAGATTTTGTAAGAACTCTTTCCATTCACATGTCTTTGAATCAACATAGTTTGGATATTAATGAATTGCAAAGCATGATTATCTGTATATATCACAAACTCCTCAGGTAACAAGTAGTGCATCTACTTATTCAATGCTTGGATGATGGCATATAATTTTTTTATCATAATTTGAATACTTCTTCTTAGATTTATTTATCTTTTCACTGGAGTAAGCAACATGTCTTCCTTCTTGGCTCAAAACAACTCTAATAGCTAATCCACTATTATCACATTAAACTTAAAAGAGTTTTTTAAAGTTAGGTAAGGCTAAGATAGGTTACTCAATTATCTTTTTCTTCAAAATTTGAAAGCTCTTATTATTTGATTTAGTCAAATGGAATTTTTTCTTGTCACCCTTTATATGTTCAATAATAGGTCCACAAATACCGCTAAAATTTCTAATGAACTTTCTATAGGAACTAATTAATCCATGAAAACTTCTTGCCTCAAAAACACTTCTTGGAGTAGGACATTCCACTATTAATTTTATCTTTTCTTGATCCATATTTAAACCATCTTAATAAATGGAAAAACCCAAGTAAACCAACTCAGTTTGCACGAAGGTACACTTCTTGAGGTTAATCAACAATCTCTCTTATTGTAGCTTTTTCAACATTGTTCTAAGATGCTTGATGTGTTCTTCCTTTGATTGGTTGAAAACCAAAATGTCATCTAAGTAAATAATAACAAATATACATGTAAATGGCTTTAACACCTCATTCATTAGCCTCATGAAAGTAATACGAGTTTTAATCAAACCAAAAGGCATAATAAGCCATTTATACAATCCATCATTAGTCTTGAAGGTTATTTTCTAATCATCACCCTCTATAATTTTGATTTGATGGTAACCACTCTTCAAATCTATCTTTGAGAAGTATTGTGTTCCACTCAAACAATCCACAAGATTATCCATTCTTGGCAAGGGAAACTTGTACTTAATAGTTATCTTGTCGATGGCTTTAGAGTTTATACACATTCTCGATTCTTTACCTTTTTTAGGAGTTAAGAGTATCACTACAACACATGGACTAAGACTCTCTCTAATCAAACATTTGTTTAACAACTTAAGTACTTACCTTTTGATATTTTGATTCTCCTAAGGTGTCATTCTATAAGTTGCTTTATTTGGCAAATTAGTGTATAAAATGAGATCCATATGATGGCTTATGCTCCTCGTTAGTGGCAACTCATCAATCACTATATCCATATACTAATCCAATAATTTCTAAATTTTTAATTGCAAATCAGTTAACTTAGTGACTATAATGATTGTTTTGGGTTTAGATATAATTGAACAATCAATCTCTTCTTATTTTATTAGCTACAAATAATTCTTTTCCATCTACTATCAACACTTTAGTATTGTTTTTAATTATTTCATTACCATCTTCAAATGGTGTCAAGGTATGCTTCTCCCCATCCTTCTCTAATGTATATGTGTTACTCCTTCTATCATGTATAGGTCTCCTATCAAATTGCTAAGGTCTATCCAACAACATTTGACAAACATGCATAGGCATAATGTCACAAAGTGCCTCATCCTTATAGCTACGAATCTGAAAATCAACCTTAAATTACTCATTGACTAGTACTTGGTGCCCCTTTTGTAGCCAAGATACTTTATATGGTGTAAGATGTGTTAATATTCTCAATCCTAGTTTTTAAACTATTTCTTAAGAAACCAAGTTATCTATACTACCACTATCAATGATAACTTTACAAAACTTACCTTTTGATTTGCACGTAATTTTGAACAAGGTCTTCCTTTGGGCTAGTTCCTTCACTTATTTGTTTGGCTTTAGTAGTATTCTCTTCATCAACAAGAACTCTCCCACTTTAGGTTATTCAACATGTGATGGTCATCCTACATTTTTTTCTTCAGCTTGATCAACTTGATTGATGCCTTCAATTCTAGTATGGCTTGTTTGTGGATTCTTAGGGCATTCATATGATCAATGACCAACATACTTGTTATACTTGAAACATTTTTCCTAAAATACTCTTCATCTACCTCTTGTGTATGGTCTTCTTCATTTACAAGAATAACCTCATATTACAGTGTTATATTGACTTTGAGAGCTGTTTGCTTCTTCACTATGAACTTGTAACTAACTTATACCACCTTGCTATCCTCTAGCTCTAAAAGTTTTGCCTCTTCCTTTAGAGCGTTGATTTTGTTTTCTAGCCGACTTTTCTCCTGCTTTGAGAACAAATTGATAAGCTTATTCAACTAATTTTGGTGACAACAAATTGATATCATCCTAAATATTGAACCTCAAACCATTGATGTATATTGTTATTTTCTCAACATCTTCTAAATGACCAACTTTGATTGTAACCTTATAAAATTATTCAGTGTATTCATTTACACCCATGTCCTTCTACTTCAAGTTTTGAAGGTTCTTGAACAAATTTGTCTGATAGTAATGTTGACGGCAGAGATTACACCCGGTGGTAGGAAAACAAGTCCCTGCCTTCTCCTCGCAACATGGAAACTCCTCTCTCGCCTGTGGGACGGTGAAGTAGGAGAGGAGAATCTCTAAATAAGGGCTAGCTCCCTTTGATGTATCATGTTTGTTTCAACAAGTGCATATATATATATATATATATATATATATATATATATATATATATGCATAGATAAGGAGAGTCTCTAAATAAGGGCTAGCTCCCTTTGATGTATCATGTTTGTTTTAGCAAGTGCAAATACATACAGGTATATATATATATATATATATATATATATATATATATATATATATATATATATATATATATATATATATAAACTGGGGGGATGAAAAGGGAAGAAAGATGCAAGAAAACAAACTACTCTAAGGAGGTGATACACCAAAATAAGGTGACCTTCTCACACCCACTCTCAAAATTAGACAAAGACAACAAACATACACTCAGACTTGGCAGAAAGACCAGGCTCCTGGAAACTGGTAGGGAGGCCTTAATGGAAGATACAAAAAAGAAAAGAGATCACCAAAGGTGTTGTGAGACGCACACTTATGTAGCAACTTCCTCTGTTTTGCACTTCTCAAATACTGCTCTTCTCCTTTCAGTTGCAAAGATGGCACCTTGTAGATAACTGGTGTGTTGGTGCTGAACCTGTGAGAAGCATTAAAATACAATGACTGGACACAACTCAAACACTCAGGACATATATAGAATATCTATCCAAGAATAGGTAAACGCTGCTTTGATTGATTCAGGTGGAAATTTTAACAGGGCTGTGCCTTGTAAAATTTGTGAAAAAGATGATTATAAATGAACAAGTCTACAATATATATGAGAAGCAAATAGGCCCATTTGGTGCTCCTTCTTTTACAAGTGACATACGTGTCCCTTCATGACAAGAAACAAGTCGCTCAAAATATTAATGAGCTGTTCATTTATCTGCTTGAAATATGAATTTCTTGCCTGGATGACTTACACGGTTTGCCTTCTAATTTAATGTGAAATAGAGAAAGTGGTTGCACTGCTAGCTGCTATCATTCCAAATGATCAATTCACTGGCACTATTTCACCTGCCAAAGTCGCTTCTCCAATTTGTGCCAGTTGGACTTAACTGCTCACTCATCACCTACCTGTCACTTGTCCATTTGTCCTATCTGACTCATTCGGCCCCTAGGGCAAACATCTTGGTGGGTCACTGCATTTTGAGCTCCTTCTGGTCAGCACTCTCCATGTTTGCTTTGAAAACAATGGCTATCCTCTATTTCGCTAAACTTGACATCCATGCGGCCGTCATGCTTGGGTCATTGTTGGCAATCGGATCCATGTTTGCTTCTTCAGCAGTCTGCAAACTTTTCACGGGCTTTGGCTTATGTATTTCCGTGGATAAATTATCCGTGGGCAATTTGTATCCACTCGGCCACCCGGCTTTGCATAGTTGTGCCCGAATTCCTTTAGACTTTTTGTCCAAAGGAATTCCTTCGAGCAAATTTTTTGAAGGAATTCGGGGCTTAAACATTTGATCCTTAAAAAATAAGCTTTGAACTGAACTTTGCCCAGGTCCTTTTCTTTTGTTGCGCCTACCCTTCAACAGGGCACTTTGACTGTTTGACTGCCCCTTCGGTGAAGGGCCTACCCTTGAACCAAAATCTTGAACCAATGAACCAGGCCCGAACTGAGCATGAACCTGAAGATGGACTTGCAACCTAAAATTGACTAGTTTTAAAATGCAGGGGAAAGAAGTTAACCACAATTTTTCCTGCGGGCAAAAATTGGTCAACAAATGGCGACTCACAAGTTAAGAATGCTTGCCATGCTTAGAAACCCAGTTGCCTTGCAAATCCATTGGGCATGGAGTCAGATAGTAGCTTTGAGGATCAGCAACAACTTTGTTAAAACTTAGAGCCAGTCACGCAGGTCTACCTCCATGAAAAGAAAACACGCGCAAGACTTAAGAAAACTACTTTTGCAACAACACTTAGGGAAAACAAGGAAAGAAAACTGAAAGCAACCTACTATATACAGTTAACCAGGTATTTTTTATTCCCTCCTGCATCAAAGGGAAAGCTTCTAACGTCTCTTTCATCTGACACACCCAGTATCAATAATGGATCCCTCAAGGAAATATTTATGTGCAACTTCTTCACCTAGTCGACCATGCTGATATGAGGATTGCTCCCTTCCATATTTTCTTTGGGGTCATTTGCAGCCTTCTGAGGCGTAGGCTGGGGAGCTGAATTTATGACTGGCAGCCTGAAATTTGGGAAATCCTGGTTTGCTTGTGGTGGAAGAGATGGTGTGGACGTTTGAACAGCTGCTTGAGTTTCTTCTATAGCTCTCCATTTAGATCTTGTGTTGGCTACAACACGGTCATCTTGATTGTCTGCAGCACCCACATAATTGATTGTGCAGAACTCACCTTCCAGGTGGTTTATAAGAGTAGAGTCAGGCTGACTCTGACTGCTGCTTGTGCTGGGTTGCATTTGAGCTTCGAAGACCTGGGAATGAGCAGTTGCATGATCATCTAGCACATTTGGGTAACAACCCATCATCTCATTTGTATAAATGGCTTGCTCCTGACCATATCTTGTGTTTGAACAATCAGGCTGCTCTTGTACAAGATTATTCTGAATAGGCACTATGGCCTTAGATGATGAGGAGGGACCGGTGTTGTAATTTTGAAATGGCCTGGTTGTAGTGAGCTGCCCCTGACCTTGATTATAATTATAAAAAGGGGGTCTAGGGGCTTGCCCATAATTCGGGTACCCTTGATTTGGTTTGTTGCCTTGAGCTTGCTACCTTTTAATGGCAACAAGTTCATTGGACATTATCTGCAACATACTCTTAACCTCATGAAGCTCGTTTGACAGAACAACAGCTGATTTTTTTATGGCAGGTAGAGGAGCCAATTTGGGAGCGACGGTCTGAGCTAGGGGCAGCATGTCTAGGAAAAGTGGCATGTGAGGCCTAGGGGCGATTTTCCCAGCCTGAACTAAGCAATTTTCAGCTGATGTGGTGATGTCATAAGCAGCAGGCAATATATGCCCTCCCATAAATTGTATCATCACTACAATGTCATTATTTAATGCTTTTAAATATTACAAGAAAGCATAGCTAGGAGTCGGCCTTACCAGGATGGGAATTCTATCCCAAGTCTTTTGAAACCATGTGTTAAAGGCTTGCATATACTCGTGCGGAGCTCTCTTTATGGTCGTCAGTTGCTCATCAAGCAAGAGGGCGTCACTATTTTCCCCAAAATGGTCAGTTAGCTGAATACCCAGTTCCTTCCAGGAATGGATTGAATTCACAGGCAAAGTCTCATACCAGTCAGGAGCCTTGCCCTTAAGAGACAAAGCCAGTAATATGATGGCAATATTTTCTTTTGTTACATTGTGGATATTTTAGAGGTTAGCAATATTCTTAATATACTCAACGACTGTAATGGGCCCCACTCCATCGAAAGAAGGCACATTTTTTAGAACTACTCCAGGTATTGGGTCATATTGTGGGAGATTCAAGGGGCTCTCACCATGAAAAGCTGCGAATGGCAAAGCCATGGCTAGGGCTGGCTATAACTGAGGTTATGCTATAACTGTGTCTCTTATAACAGGCCTAGGAGGATTGCTTGTTGGATAAGGATGAGTTCTCTCAAATCGTAGTCTTTTAACAAAATTGAAAGGTAATTCAACGAATTCAAAAGGAACCCCTCTACTGGTCTTAATATGAAAACTGAAGCTCTTACCAGTGGAGTTGCCAAATGCTGGAAAAACTTGAAATTTGTTGTGACAGGACCAGCATCAATCCTAAAACCTTACTAAGTTGTAAAACTATGTCCCACTGGGCATGCCAAAACTGTTGACGGTGAAGATTGCACCCGGTGGCAGAAAAACAAGTCTCTACCTTCTCCTCGCAACATGGAAACTCCTCTCTCGCTTGTGGGATGGTGAAGCAAGAGAGGAGAGTCTCTAGATAAGGGCTAGCTCCCTTTGATGTATCATGTTTGTTTCAGCAAGTGCAAATACATGCATGTATATATATATATAGCTATATAAACTGGGGGGATGAAAAGGGAAGAAAGATGCAGGAAAACAAACTACTCTAAGGAGGTGATACACCAAAATAAGGTGACCTTCTCACACCCACTCTCAGAATTAGACAAAGACAACAAACATACACTCAGACTTGGCAGAAAGACCAGGCTGCTGGAAACTGGCATGGAGGCCTTAATGGAAGATACAAAAAAGAAAATAGATCACCAAAGGTGCTATGAGATGCACACTTATGTAGCAACTTCCTCTGTTTTGCACTTCTCAAATACTGCTCTTCTCCTTTCAGTTGCAGAGATGGCGCTTTGTAGATAACTGGTGTGTTGGTGCTAAACCTGTGAAAAGCATTAAAAGACAATGACTGGACAAAACTCAAACACTCAGGACATACACATAATATCTATCCAAGAATAGGTAAAAGTTGCTTTGATTGATTCAGGTGGAAATTTTAACAGGGCTGCGCCTTGTAATTTTTTTGAAAAAGATGATTACAAATGAACAAGTCTACAATATATATGAGAAGCAAAGAGGCCCATTTGGTGCTCCTTCTTTTACAAGTGGCATATGTGTCCCTTCATGACAAGAAACAAGTCGCTCAAAATATTAATGAGTTGTTCATTTCTCTGATCAAAATCTACATTTCTTGCTTGAGTGACTTACACGGTTTGCCTTCCAATTTAATGTGAAACAGAGAAAGTGATTGCATTGCTAGCTGCTATCATTCCAAATGATCAATTCATTGGCACTATTTCACCTACCAAAGTCACTTCTCCAATTTGTGCCAGTTGGACTTAACTGCTCACTCATCACCTACCTGTCGCTTGTCCATTTGTCCTATCTGACTCATTCGGCCCCTGGGGCGAACATCTTGGCAGGTCTCTACATTTTGAGCTCCTTCTAGTCAGTGCTCTCCACGTTTGCTTTTAAAATAATGGCTATCCTCTATTCCGCTGAACTTGACGTCCATGCGGCCGTCATGCTTGGGTCCTTATTGGCAGTCGGATCCATGCTTGCTTCTTCAGCGGTCTGTGGACTTTTCACGGGCTTTGGCTTGTGTATTTCCGCGGACAAATTGTCCGCAGGCAATTTGTATCTGCCTGGACACCCGGCTTTGCATAGTTGTGCCCGAATTCCTTCAGACTTTTTGTCCAAAGGAATTCCTTCGAGCAAAATTTATGAAGGAATTCGGGGCTTAAACATTTGATCCTTAAAAAACAAGCTTTGAACTGAACTTTTTCTGGGTCTTTTTCTTTTGTTGTGCCTTCCCTTCAACAAGGCACTTTGACTATTTGACTACCCCTTCGGTGAAGGGCCTACCCTTGAACCAAAACGTTGAACCAATGAACCAAGCCCGAACTGAGCATGAACCTGAAGATGGACTTGCAACCCGAAATTGACTAGTTTTAAAATGCAGGGGAAAGAAGTTGACCACAATTTTGCCTGTGGGCAAAAATTGGTCAACAAGTAACAAGGATAAATTTTGATTTGAGTTTTACCACCATTGTCTCGTGAATTGATGTTCTCTTTACCTCTTTTCTTTCTTTCCTCTTGGACACTATCCCACCAAAGATATGCTTGTCCCTTCAACCTTTACAAACAAACTTGACCTTTTTATCTTCATATATTCCTTTAAAGTCAAAATACTTATCCATTGTAGGTATCCAATCTACTAATTCTTTAACATTTAGGCTACTTTCATATACTAGAACCTCCAATTTGGGTTTAGAACCTATTATTATGACTACTTTCAAGAGTCTTTCTTCCATTCTCTCTTCATCTTCTTCTTTTACAACTTATTCTTGTGGTTCTTCATATCCTTCACTCAAATCACCTATCACAACACCTCTTCTTTGAGTAATTTTTATTTCCTCTAAACATTCTTGCAAGTTTCTTATCTCCTTTAGGAATACATTTCTTGGTTATCTTCTTGGACATACTCTAGCACCACCTTTGGTTGCTCCTTTAAGTGTCATTTTTCACTTATTGCAAGTTTATTTTTCACAATCTACTCTTCATTCTTCTCAACAAAATATTTCTCCTTATGTCACCTTTAATAACAATCAAAACCTTGCTTCAATACCAAAAATGGTAGTGAAGGGGTTAAGGAAGAATCAACTTGTAATTTTGGTTATGAGAGAGAGATTAGGACTAAAACCTTCCTGGCTATCAAAATTAACTAAACATGGGATATTTATGTTATATATAATTTTCCATATTCATTTAATGTTGTCTCAACTTAACATAATGATCTATTTCTTTATCCAACCTTGAAAAAATGGAAGAAAACATAAAACAAGGTTTATAACATTTGTAATTAGGCTTGCAAATTGAAAAATCAAAATAAATTTTCTTCAAGATTTAAAATCACCTTGAAACCAATTTGAACGCTTTACAGGCACCCTGATTCACCATTCCATAAATTTTCATAGTTTTTGACTAGTTCATTTTTATTTTAGAAGATTTTTTGTCTTCAAAACCCTAGTTTAGGGTATTCAGGACTATACATAGGCTTAGAGCTAATATTTGAGTCAAATTCAATTTTTATGATCTATTTTTGGATATTTTTTATTTTATTAAACTCTTCACATGTTTATACTACCCTTCCAATTGTTTTTATCACTTAAACAATCTCAAAATAGGTGAAAAACAACTTTTCCTTGACTGTTATAACAATCTTTCTTGACTGTATCAATCTATATTTTCTTTTTAAGCCTGCAACATGCTAAAATACCCTTCTAAAGAAATAAATATGGTTCAAAACAATAAAATTAACTTACATTAAATAAAATATTTAAATTATAATATATATTTCAATTGAACATTCTTTGTATTGTTTTTGGAGTGCAGTTGTTACAACCTTATTTTCATGTAGCTTGTCTTCTTTTCTTTGAAATCTTGTCAAATATTGCAATATTGATATATTTTATTATTTTATCCTTATCCACATGTACTTTTCCCTTCCTCAACCTTTCTCATTCAATACAAAACTCATAAAATTTCTCAAACTGTCTAACCAATCTTTGTAACCCAATTTAAGACTTAACTCTGAAGTGAGTTTAACATATTCATATATGGGTTAAGACATTTGGATTGTTCTAAATCATGAAAAGGACCTTAATTGACCCCTCTATGAATGATATTGACAAAAAAACCCTTTGAAGGTGAGAAAAT
Source organism: Torreya grandis (assembly GCA_037957365.1). NCBI lineage: Eukaryota > Viridiplantae > Streptophyta > Pinopsida > Cupressales > Taxaceae > Torreya > Torreya grandis. The sequence goes on from JARHVA010001937.1 coordinate 2,870,962, forward strand.
CTCTTGAAACACTCAAAACTAGTTTGAAAATTCAATTTTTTAGTTTTGATGGGAAAATGAAAAACAAGCCAAAATGATCATTAAAATGCAAAGTGAAGGATGAAAAAGCTTCAAACAGACAAGATATGACACATAACACCTATTCAAGACCAAAATTTTAAAAAATTAACAACTAAAATGTAATATTGTTGCATTAGTTAACCAGAAGGCAATCAAAGGATAAGTGTTGGCAGATCAACTAACAATATCACCTTTGCCTAATATGACACTGTTAGCCACAACATTTCTAGATGAATATAACCTAACCATAAAAGAATCACTAATCTCTCTTTTTATGACTCTTTCATACTTATATCTTGGTGTTGGCATTCTCCTCTTCAGTCCTCAAGGTGACGTCATTCCCAAAGCTTTTAGGATCACTTTTTCATGCACTAATAACATTGTAGATTAAGAATCTCTAATAGCAGGGCTTAAGTTGACTTGTCAATGGAATATTTAGAATTTATAAGTTTACAGTGATTCTTAATCGATAATCAAATAGGTCAACAATAAGTTTCAAACAAAATATGATAAATTACTCCCTTATAAACAAATGGTTGACAATTTAAAACCATAATTCCAACATATTTATTTTGAGCAAGTGTCATTAGGAAATAACAAACCCATAGACTGAAAACCACTATTGGTTCTTTATTTTAGATGACCTCAAATATGCACAAGAATCACTTCTCAATGGAACAAATTTTGATACCAACCCATCAAACATCTCCTACATCCAAATAGATGTGTGAAATTGGATCCCAATCCTCCCTCGTACCAAGAGATCTATGGCTATCTTCATGACAATATCCTTACCCCAAATCCTAACCATCACCATCATAAAGCCCTCATCTAAAAAGCCTCCCATTATACCATCCTTGGTTGTATTCTCTATTGGTGAGGGTATGATGGAACTTTGTTAAGATGTTTTAACTTAGATGAGTCCTTTTCAATGGTCAAAGGGGTCCAAGATGGAATTTTTTGGGCCCATACCCAATGGGTTGGTCCTAACCAAGAAACTCCTTTGGGTTGGATATTATTGGCCTACCATGAACCATGATGCTTGTCAATATGTAAGAAAATGTGTAGCCTTCCAGAATCATGGGGATATAATTCACACTCCATCTCAAGAGCTGCAACCTATAACTAGCCCATGGCCTTTCTCCACTTGGGGACTTGTTGGCTCAAAAATTTGTCAGGGGGACAAATTGGTGAGTTTGAGTCAGTAGTGTGGGAACTGAGTCCTTGCATTAGTCAACAATATAATACAAAGTCCCTCTCCTATTGACAGGTAGAACTACCATTATTGAAAGCCAAAAATAGAAAAAATAAGGGAAAAACAATTCACAACTATTTACAAAAAATATTTTCTAAATTAGGGGTTTCATACTTTTAACCTGAAAGTACATAAAGAAAATAGAAAGGAAATGAGGGGAAAGAAGGGAGGAATAGATAAAGGAAAAGAATAAGGGAAAACAAGGTTATTATAGTCAGTTAAACACATAAACTACCATGATAAGCCTAGAAAAAATGAAATACAACTCTGGATAGCTAAATGCATAAACTTACTAGAATAGTCCAAGAAGGGGAAAAACATTGTGTGCATGGAAATCTCTCATTCAATAGGTGGTAAAGACATATTTTCACCCTTAGGAGTGCAAAAATGCACATTGAGACAATTTTCTAATATTGATAACAGACCAAAGATAGCCATCCCATATTTACCTATAAAGGATAATTAAAATATTGCTTAAACCCCATTGAGATTTCACATTAATAGAAACAACCCAAGAAGATTCTAAAAGAAATACTTAATGTGAAATTCTCATTATTTAACAATTTGGTAATGATTGCAAAGATGAATTAAAAGTATAAATATATAAATAGGTGAACCATAGATATAACTCATGAAGAAATTTTGAATGCAAAGCTTACAAAATCTCCAAGTTTCAATCTTTATTGAGTTGATAATAAAGCTCAACTCTTTAGACAAAATCTCCACATATTCTCACTGTGAAAAAAATCCCTTTACAATGAGCCCTACATTCATATTTATAGCATCGGGGGGTGGTTATAGTCCATAACCACCTTTTCTACATTTTAGAAGTTGCAAAAATGCACCACTTAAGTGGTGTAAAAGTGCATTGATGCAATTGCACTGCATACAAAAATAAGATTACAAAATTGCAACACTTGAATGGTTCAAAAATGCTTCGGTGCTTTTCCACCATTTAAAGTGTGTAAATCAAAATTACACAATTCAAGATTTAAAAAGTGACATTGTGCATTTGCACAAATTGCATTTGTGAGTTTGTGCTTACAAAATTTTGCAACTAGAAATTGCAAAACAAGATTTAAATTTGACATGCAAAGACCAAAAGCATTTTTTGGAGCCTATATTTACATGGATGTCCATATAATATTCCAAATTTCTTATTTTATCATAGGTTGGGAGCACACTGGCAAAGCTAAAGTGATCAGGTTGGATACTTGTTCATTACATTTAATGAAATAATGCCAAAACCTGGTGAAGTCACCCATGTCTTTTGTAATCTACAATCATCACATTCCACACAAAGTTGTCTTGTTGTGTCATTTAATCAAACACCTCATGAGAATCTATGAAACCACCACACTTGATATACATGTTGATAATCTTGTTTTGAACATGAATCTTTAGGGAAGAATAAGTCTCACTTGCATGGCTTGGGGAAATAATCACAATAGTTGCACAAGAGTGGAGAGAGAAAATCATAAATTACTTGATTCAAAAAGTGGAAAGATTATTTGCATGACTTATGAAAATAGAAATTGGAATTGCACAAAAAGGGAAAACTCAAAAAGATTTTGCAAATTGCACAAAAACTGAAAACAAATTTGTAATTTACATGGAACATACAATTGATTTTGCAACTTGCACCGAGTAGCAAAAGGAAATTGTAATTTTCACAACTTTTGGAAAAGTAATGTGTGTTTGCACAACTTATAAAAAGTTAAAAGGATTTTGAAAATTGCAGGAAATGTTAATAACTTTTTCTCATGGGAAGCTCAAATGCATTTTAGAATAGTTCCGAGTAAAAAGTGATTTGGTCATGAATTATTAATTAATCAATATTTAATTAAATAATTGGAAATTTTGATTTTTTCAAAATTTTGATGGTTTTTGGCTCAGTTCAAATTTTTTTAGCCATTTAGCAAAAAATAAATTTCCACCAATTTTTACCCATTTTCAAAAACCATGACAACAAGACTATACCTCATTGGCAAGACCAATCCTTCCTTGCCTGATGGCCATAAGCATATCATCATTGCCACATAGTACTTTACCAATTGGGTGGAAGCCATGCCACTCACATATGTCACTGGTAAGCAAATTTCAAAATTTATTCTCAATCATATCATTTGTCACTATGGAATTCCTTATGTTATCATATCAAACAACAATAAATCCTTTAAGAATAAATATGTTAAGGCCCTTTGTCAACAATCCATATCCAACACAAATAGTCTACACCCTATTACCCACAAGGTAATGGCCATACAAAGGTGATCAACAAAACCCTCTTTAAGATCATCAATGACATTGGTTGCAATTGGCATTTGCAATTATATCTCACATTATGGGCTCACCATACCAATATACATACTCCAATTAGCATGACCCCTTATTCAGTTGTCTTTGTCACTAAGGTCATCTTTCCAATTGAAGTAAAACTCCACTCCTTACGTATTTCACTAGAATTCTTAATCAATGGAGTCTCCTATACGGTTGCATGATTATATGAGCTAGAACTTCTGAATGAGAAGCATTTACATGCTCTTGATCATTTGAAATCTTATCATTAATACAAAAATAAGGTTTAATCTCTTGAATTTGAGATTGGTGATTTAGTCCTTAAGGGAAATCAGAGGAACACAAATGTAGAATGGGAGAAGAAGGTAAGTTCGAGCCTAATTGGCTTGGCCCTTATGTCATTGTTGCTAAGTTCAGTTCTAGGACTTATAAACTAGCCATCCAATATGGTCAAGAATTGGATGAACTGATAAATATCATGCATTTGAAGAATTTATGTACCTGAATCAAGTCCCAATCCTTGTACATTTTTACACAGTCTTATTCCAAAAAATCTTAAACATAAAATAAAAATAAAATAAAACTCTTTGTCTAATGGTGAAAACCAAGTTTCTGATGCCTTAGATAAACACAATGATGAAAATTGACTTATGACATCACTCATGATAATCCTTCATCTAGAATTGCACCATTTATAACACCTTGAGTATTTGGGGGCACCTTATCCTTCTCAATTATCCACTCCATTCATCACATACCTCATCCACTTTCCATTGACCTTGGTCTCAAAGTCATATGCATGTAACATGCTTTTAGGGAAGAATATGCAGTATGGCAATAACTTATCGACATAAAATAAATTTGACACATCAATAGGGGCAGGAATAGAAGACCCTTGGAGAGTCATCTAGAGTTCCCCTTCCTTTCCCCTATCACTTATCCTTCAACCCTTGTCCCGTCTTGTAGTCACTAGTCAAGTCCTCATGTCTTGGTTACTCCATATGGATTTCCTTTTTTCACCTAGATGGTCCACATATGCATATGTCTCCTTAAACAATGCCCTCACACTTTTACCCACCTTGATTCATGTACCTCATTCCCCTCTTCATCATCCTTATTTCTACACATATCTCTTCATTATTTGACACATCATTATTGTGTCTCCATTTCAAATTGAGGCAAAAAAAGCATTGACATGGGTATAACAGAACCCTAGGATGTCACCTAATTCCCTTTTTTGGAAATACCCAATACATAACAATTTTCTTGCTTATACACCCTTGTAAGTTGTGTGTCCTTGTACGTTTTATGTTCTTGTGTGATGTATGTACTTTGTGCTTGTTTGCATGATTGTATGTTCAATTATGTGTCTTAACGATTAGTCATATTGACTTTATATTGTCATTTTACGTCTTTTATACACTTGACACAATGCCACATTATCACTTTGGTTATATCAATACCATTGGTACAACACGCAAAATGTCACATGTATATTTTATGTTTTCTTTTCAAAGTCAGACCCTTACACACTGGCAAAAAGTCATCATGACTACATGCATGGCATGATGCATATTGCCTAGTGATACATTAAAATGAATTATAGAACACAAATGCATCTAGACATCTCATCTATTCCTTACATCATCACATATCCATATAACACAACCATGACTCACCTCATATAATATAACATCAATAATCAATTATTAGTGTAGTGCTTTTTCCCATTGGGTTTTGCCTACATGACCTTATGGCCATTCTATGTCAATTAAGCTTCCTTGGGTTAATTATAAAAGGGTCACATATGCTAATTATATTTTAATGTAATTATCTAATTAGGAAAATTAGAGGCTTCCTCATGTTTCCCTAGTTTTCTCTATGTGTACCCCACTTTTCCATTTTGGAAGGTAAGACAGGTTAATGCGATTTTATGCAAGCAGGTCATATTTTGCAATATTGTTGTGTGAAGACAACCTTCTTCCTCTTTTGCAATTTATCTATGATTTCATTGCTCCATACATAGATTTGCTTAGTCTTCTATGCAAAGATCCAAGATCATGGGCAATCTGCCATGGTATCAGAGCCATTTTTGCCAGTATTGGAGCAATCTTTGTGGTAAAATCTTGCTACATTCACTATTCCAGCACAAAGAAGGGTTTGGTGGGATTACTTGGACTTGTGGAGTTGTTTACTTGCAAATTCATGAAGTTAAGTAATCAAGGTACCAAAACCCGAATTGCACTGTGAAAGACCAACTCGAACTTGTGGAGTTGTTTTACTTGTAAATTCATAAAGTTAAGTAAGTAGGGTGTCAAAACCTGGGTTACATTGTGAAAGACCAACTCAAACTTTCAAGGGTCTATTACTTATTCAGGTTTTAAAAGGGCCATTACTGCTCAGAGTTGAAAGCAAAGTAGTCTAGGAAACCTAGATTACTCTTTTGAGACTGACTCATGTTTTAGAAGGGCCATTATTGCTCGAAGTTGGAAGAAAAGTAGTTTAGGAAATGCAAATTACTCTTTTGAGACCAACTCTAGTTTTAAAAGGGCCATTACTGCTCAGAGTTGGAAGCAAAGCAGTCTAGGAAACCTAAATTACTCCTCTGAGATTAACTTAGGTTTTAGAAGGTTCATTATTAATCAAATTTGTGAGGTACCTCTACTTCATTTTTTTTGTCATTTCTATCTTTTTCGGTAAAAAACCACAAGTAAGAACTTGTAAGTACCATAATTTTCAATCTGTAGCTCCATTTTGGGTGTTATTTTTTTTGAAAGTGTATATTTTTTCAAGCTCTACGCACTAGTGATATTATTTTAGGTCCTTTATAACATCCATTTTCTTCATGGTATAATGGCTTAAAACTGACTATACCTTTCTTGGATGCATTATCGGTTGTGCCTGACATCCCTCTCTACTCTTTCAAACTAATTGTTCATAGATGCATTCTCAGTGGTGTTCGATGTCTAATAATGAGCGTGTGTTGCATTGTAACTTAAGGGGGGGTCTTATTGATAGTTCAAGGGGGTACTTATACTGTGTGTAATCTATTATTTTCTTTCATCTCAACTCTATAAATTATCTCAATCTAATTTGCACTAATAGATCTAAACATTGAACCACTCACACTATTTAACTATTTCAACTGGAAGTCTAAAATGCAACTCATCTTGAGAGGTAAAGAACTCTATTGGATCACTATGGATGAAAAAACTGAGTCATCTATAGATGCAAAAAATATTAAGTGGTACAATAGATGTGACGAGGCATATGGGTTCTTATGCCTGTCAATGTCTCCTAACCTCCTGTTTCATGTTGAATCTATAAAAAAACTCCTGACAAAGTTTGGACCATCCTAGACAAGCTTTTTGGAGTGCAAGACATCATGAGGGGTCATGAGTTGGAGAATGAACTCATCACATTGATCCCATGTGACTATGATACCCTACATTACTTATTTACAAAGTTTAAATCATTGAGATTGTAGTTGAAACAATGTGGCATTAAACAAATAGATGACCAATTAATTATATCCATGCTTGCAAAACGAGGACATGACTATTCATTTTTCATCTCTACATTTCATGCTACTAAACATGCACTTGGATCCACTTAGAAAATGCCACCATTTGATGAGTTTGATGATGATCTGACTCAAGAACAAGATAAGTTGGTTCAAATGGGTGCATTGACATCTTCAAAATCACATGCCTTGATTGTTAATCAAGACAAGAAGAAGCCTTTTAGCAAATAAGAGAAAAAATAGTCTTAACCAGATCATGAGCACAAAAAGAATAAAAAATTAGGTGTCAAGCCTTAGGCATCGTCAAATGAGTCATTCTCAAGTGGAAAACCTAAAAAGGAGAAATTCAAATGTAACTTTTGCAAGAATATTGGGCATGATGAATCTTAGTGAATGAAAAAGAATATTGATACCTTGACTAAGATGCTTGAAAAAAATAACATCAGTGTTCCTAAATCTTCAACTCGTAACACATTTTCACAAGATTCTATAAAAGTTAAAGATAGCAAAAAGGGTAAAAATAAGGACAAGGCATTTGTTGCAGTAGCTTCTCAGCCTTCAACTTGGCTTATTGACTCGAGCGTTTCCTATCACATGGCCTCCTCAGAGGATCTATTTTCAAAAATAGAGCCATGTTTCATGCCTTCAATTCTCATGGGTGATGACACCTCGGTAATAGTCAGTGGTAAAGGATCGATTGAAGTAAGTGATGGGACTTTAAATGATGTTCTATGTGTTCCTTCACTATCCATCAATCTTTTGTCGATGTATCAAATCACTCATATAGGTGCAGGGAAATAAGTTGAGTTCATACCTTATTCGGTGGTTATCAAAGAGCTACACAGTGACACTATAGTGGCTTATGGGAAGGCCAATCATCAGTCTAGGTTTTATACCTTCTCACAATTTGCCTGAGATCAACCTTTAGCTACACTGCTTACTCATGCAAATGGAGTGAGAAAACTATGGCATGAACACTTTGGCCATTTAAACTACTATTACCTAGAGTAACTCAGTCATCAGAACATGGTTTCAGGGTTGCTTAAAGTCAAATTTTTGAATGGACTATGCAATGGATACATTCTTGGCCAGCATCCAGAAGAGAAATATGACAAGGGTAAAGCAATGAGAGCTAAATAAAAGCTAGAAATTGTCCATAGTGACATAACAAGTCTATTTCCAAAACCTTCATTCAACAGAACCAAATACATGCTCACATTCATCGATGACTTTTTTAGGTACACCTAGGTGTTTTTTCTCAAAAAGAAGTCTCAGGTCTTTGATCACTTCAAGGACTTCAAGGCACTTGTGGAGAAGCAGTCAGATTGTTCCATCAAAATCTTAAGGACTAACAATGGTGGGGAGTATGTCAATAACAAGTTTGAGCAGTTTTGTACATCAAAGGGCATTCAGATGCAACACACAGTTCAATATAGTCCTCAGTAGAATGGTGTGGTTGAACATAAGAACCGTACCTTAAAGGAAATGACCAAATGCATGCTTCAATCAAAGACTCTTGCTCCTCAATTGTGGGATGAAGTAATCAAATGTGCATGCTACATTCAGAATCGTGTTCCACACAAATCCTTGAAAGGAATCACTCATTTTGAAGCTTGGGACGGTCACAAGCCCATAGTGGATCACTTTTGAGTGTTTGGATCACTATCAATGGCTCGTGTTCCCAAGAAGAAATGCAAGGCAATGGACCCTCATAGTTAGTCTTGTATCTTTATGGGGTATGTAGAGGGTACTAAGGGATATAGGCTTCTCCATCATAAAAATCATGAGGTTTTCATTGAAAGGAGTGTCAAGTTTCATGAGGGCCCACTTGAACTCACTATTGGCACTCCAAAATCTTCAAAAGTCTCACTGAACATTGATTCCACCTATGACAGTGACTTGGATCCACCTCAAAATCCTCCTAATGATTAGTATGACTCTTCTTCTTCTTCTTCTTCTTCAAGTTCAAGTGATGAGAGTAGTGATGAGGATTCTCCTCCATCTCACACTCACACGTCAGATGATGATGACTCACCTCCTGATTTTCCAATCTCATACAATTCTATTCCCACTTAGGCCAAATAGACACTTCAAAGTGCTAGGAAATGGGTTGGAAATCCATCAGATATAAGGTGAACACGTTCATAGTTTTAGGGGACTTCACATGCCTGCTTGGCCATTTCCTCAAATCCACAAACCTTTCATGAGGCATTTGGCATTCCATAATGGGATTATACTATGTAGGAATAGTATAGTTCCCTAATCAGGAATAAAGCATGGGACTTGGTCCCTCTTCCTAAAGGAAGAAAATTGGTCTGTTGCAAATGGGTTTATCAGACCAAGTATGGTGCAGATGGGTTTATTGATAAGTACAAAGCTCATCTAGTTGCAAAAGGGTTTTCTCAAGCACCTAGCATAGACTACACTGAGACATTTGCTCTTGTAGCCAAGATGACATCTATCAGACTCACTCTAGCCATCACGGCTGCACATCGATGGGATATTTACCGAATAGACGTCAATAGTGCTTTTCTACATGGTGACCTCAAAGAAGAGATCTACATGGAACAACCATAAGGCTTTGTGGAAGATTCCTCCTTGGTTTGTAGACTAAGGAAATCTATCTATGGACTCAAATAGGCCCCTTAATCATGGTATGCCAAGATGGACTCTTTTCTCCTCACAATCGGGTTCACTAGATGCTTCTTAGATCTGAATGTCTACATCTTGCGGAAGCATGATTCTCTGTTGATCCTAGTTCTCTATGTGGGTGACTTACTAATTATGGGGATATCACGATCATCCATCTCAATTGTGAAAACTACACTTTTAAACATATTTTTAATGATAGGCATGGAATTATTGCATTACTTTCTTGGGATTGAAATCATTCAGTCAAATTCTGGGATAACTTTATCATAATCCAAGTATTCTCTTGATTTGCTTATGAAGTTTAACACGGTTGATTGTAAGCTCGATCCTACTCCCTTCTTGTATGGTGTGAAGCTTGAGGTTGATTGTCTTATACACCATTGGTTGATGCAACTCCATATCAGCAACTTATGGATAGTCTTATCTATCTCACACACACTAGACCTGACATATCCTATGCAGTTGGCATGGTCTCTCGATTTATGCAAGAGCCACATGAATTGCATTAGAAAGAAGCTAAATGGATTTTGTACTACATTCAGGGTTCGTATAACTATGGGATACACTATAGAGCAGGAATAGAGGTTTATTTGATCATATACATAGATTCAGATTGGGCTGGAGATATTCAAAGTTAAAAGTCCAATTCAGGTTATAGTTTCTCACTTGGTTTGGGTCTAATAAGTTGGTCGAGCAAGAAGCAACATGCAATTGCTTTATCATCTATAGAGGAAGAATATAGAGGGGCTGACAATGCCACCACTAAGGCAATCTGGCTTCAAGGGATTCTCACTGAGTTTGGTATCCAGTTTCATAAGCCAATAATCATCTACTGTGACAACCAAAACACTCTCTAGATTTGTAGGAATCTAGTTCTCCATCAAAATTCCAGACACATAGAGATTCATATACACTTAATTAGAGAGCTTATCAATGAGTGAGTCATCGATCTTTGTTATTATCCAACATTGAAGTAGATTGTAGATATTCTGACCAAGCCCTTCACAAAGAGTAAATTTGTTCATTTGTGAGCTCTCATTGGGGTTAGGGCTACTCCACCTTCTTCTTCCTCCTATGGAGGTTCTTCACTATGTGCTTAGGTACCTCATCAGGTTTCAATACTGCCACCCAATTCTCATCTCACCTAAGCTATGCTTAAGGGGGGGTGTTGGTGTAGTGCTTTTTCTCATTGGGTTTTGCCTACACAGCCTTATGGCCATTCTATGTCAATTAAGCTTCCTTAGGTCAGTTATAAAAGGGTCACATAGGCTAATTATATTTTAATGTAATTATCTAATAAGGAAAATTAGAGGCTTCCTTGTGTTGCCCTAATTCCTCTATATGTACCCCACTTTTCCATTTTGGAAGGTAAGATAGGTTAATGTGATTTTATGCAAGCAAGTCATATTTTACAATATTGTTGTGTGAAGACAAACTTCTTCCTCCTTTACAATTTATATATGATTTCATTGCTCCATACATAGATTTGCTCAATCTTCTATGCAAAGATCCAAGATCATCGCCAATCCAACATCAATATCATTATTTGATATAACATCCATCAGTATCAACAATCATAATTATCGTATAACCATCATCATATGATATAAACCAATGATGTCAACTATGCTAACATAATCATATCCACATAATCCATGAATAGGTTGACATGAAAAATATATTTAAATACACGAGCATTAATATATGACATCACATAATCATCTAGGATTAAAGTATTGCATCATATACATCGCATCTCATCAATAAATCCATAACATCGCATCACATTTAAACTAAGTAAATGATAATTTATAATATCCATAAATAATGGCACATCAAACCGATAACAAGTCAGCATATACTCAAATCTAATGTGTGTGTGTGTGTGTGCAATCAATTGAATGTCCATGAATACATCACATCATGGATATCCACGTGCTAAAAATAAAAAATACACAATATGTCAATGAGTCACATCTGGCTCTAGCTATCTGGAGGTGGTGGCCTCGATGGTGCGTGCACTAAATGTGTCGATGCCCTAGACCTAAAAGAGGCCCCAACCATGCAATTTTTCTCCATGAATGATGTAGCCCTTTGACTAGATAACACAAGTTTCCCATATAAAGACAACATTGTGTCTTAGCACTGACCCTCATTAGTTGTCTACCCAACTGACCCAATCATTGAAAATCTAGAGCTGCATCTTGATCAACTTGTAAGGTATGCATGTCTACATCCTTTTGCTCTAGTTGTCCCTAAAAATTGGTCATCTGATCATGAGCCAATTGTAATTATGTGATCTAACGTTATAATGTGGCAATCTATGTTGAATAGTGCATGATGTGACCCTATAAAGTGGTCACTTGACCAACAAAATAGTCCCATGTGGTAATACTACATATATCTAAGTATCCTCTAAATAATCTACCTATGTAACCTAGTCACCTCTCTTTATAGGGTTGCCACTCATCTTTGTATATTGTCTCTCTCCTGTACCAGCATTTCTACCTTATAAACTTGGGCATAAATCTCTCTACAACCGATCTATAGTCGCTTGATCTGACTCTTCTATAGAGGGATGAGAAGGCCCTCCCTAATCTCCTCCCTGGGGATATACAACTTGTGTTGCATGTGTATGGGTCCCTCTTCCCTATCCATCTCCACCTTTGTCTCCACCTATCCTCCCCCTCTGTCTCAAATGATGGTCTAATATGGTATTCAACTATCACCTCTATCTAAACCCCTACATCATCTGTCAAATTTGATTGACTAATCTTGGGGCACACCCTGCTAGATAGGTTAATCTATGGGGTATATGTTGTGTGCACCATACACTATAATATGTCATAATCCTAGGATCTACTATAGCCATCTGATAGTCTTAGGTAATTGCCACTACTCTGTCAAAATCCATAGTAGCCACTACATTGGTAATGCATTGACCCCATAATGGTCTCTTTTTGATGACCTGTGAAAACACTATCACGATTATATCACTCTATCATTGCATCTTATCTCCCTGTAATATAACATTGTTACCATGAAGTCCACGTAGTCCCCATCCTCTACCCATCCCCATTGGATCCCTCGATAAACATCCAAGTCACCTAAGATGTTGTCAATTCATCTAGGGCTTGCCTATAAAAAGGCAAGTCTCTTACATGGCCCCTTTGTCCTTCCATAATAATTTCCCAACCATAGACCATGGGCTCATCAGGTGATCATTGTTGGTGCATTTCTATGGGCCTCTAAATGGCCATGTCCTCCAATGCCCAAATATATAATAGTGTAATCATGCCAATACTAACCCTAGATTTGTAAGTGGACAAGTGCAGGTCCCTATATAACTGTACCAATACTGTTGGCCCCCAAGAAAATACTTGATGATGCTCCACCATATCAACAACCACATTCCCCAGTCTAATAGGAAAGTACTATTCACTCTTATAAGGTAACATGGTGTTGTTGATAAGAGCCATCAATGTCACAGTCGTCCAATCCATTTTAGGATAGTGATATAACCAATCTATGTTGAGTTGCCTCTGGTATAACCCAATTCTCACATGCCCTACCAAGTACATCACTGTAGTATTATGTAATCAAAATTATCAATATAATCTATCACCCCTAATCAAGATGTTGTGGATCCTTCATGCATCCTATAGGGTAATCATTATCTCCCCTATGATAAATAAAAAGGTGTTGGTCTCGCTATACCAATGCTCTACCAATGTAGTAATCAAAACTCCATTGATATGAATCGGTGGCATTCATGCCACATGGGATAGACCAACCAACTCCAATACACTAAATCCCATAACGTCCAAAGTATAGATTACTCTTAAGAGTGTCAAACATCGACCATATGACTCGATCAAAGGTAAAACCTCATGCATAACATAAACATGTCATATCCATCAGCGTATCCACATCATTCATTTCCATTGTTTCATTCATCTAGCTCATTCATTTTTTACTAATTTGTCCTTCGCTACTTTTTTGACAAAATCACATTTCTTTTCCCAAATTCACGTCTCTCGCACTCAAATTCATGTTTCTTCATTTGAATATTGGCTCTTTTGACCTATACGTGAACTTGCATCTTATGATACGAACTCACATTTTTAATCTCAAACTCTTGTTTTCTCAAATCATGAGATCATGTCATGTCCCTCTGAAAACCCACATTTCCCCAATACAAATTTGCATTTTGCCTTAATAAAATCACAAACCTAATCAAAATACATTGTTTTCCATGATATCACATCTTTTGCGATATCATGTCCCTTATCCAAACCCTAGCAAATTTGCGTCTACCCTCATTGAATCCCCATTTTATAGATGTAAAGTTACATTTTACTATAACAAAACAGTTACATGCAAAACATGACTTCGCTTCATTTTCCTAAACACCCTAATAAATGAAAAGTAAATGCAAAATCACAAGAGGTGAGGGTACCTAACAGGGCTCCATGGTCATTTGGTCTATAGTACTCGTGCACCATCTCTCGATGATGAGGATCATGGAGGATCCCAACCATATCTTTATCACTAATCTTATGAACCAAAGTTCAATTTCAACAAGGGCTAGGGTAACAATGATTTGGTTTTACCCCCACCTCCATATTTGCCTCCCATATTTACCCCTCTTCTTTGTTTATCATGTTTATTTGGTCCCATTTTCCACATTTTCATCCCAACTAACCTCTTAATTCAATCATTATCCTCATTATCCTTGTCACTATTTCTCGTCTAATTTCCTACGTGGGCAAACTACATTGGTTTGAGGTCTCTTAAGATTATGTAGACAACACTCAGTCGCTTCAAACATCTGAAGACAACTTGATTGCACTAATCCATTATTCCCCTTTCATCCCATGGTCACTTGAATCCTCTATTTTTCATCTTGACACATCATTTTATCTCTTATAGACATATGCTTTGAGTCATAACCCATCGAATATTTATTCAAACCATGCCTAGTAGTTTAAACATCCCATTTTGACCACAACTCTCACTAGCATGCATCCTTTCTTGGGATACATCTAAAACTTATGGCCCATTATTTCATTTTCCCCATAGTTCTCCCTAATATGCGTCCTTGCCTTGGATACATCTAAAGCTTATGACTCATCATTTTATTTTGACCACAGTTCTCCCTGGCATACATCCTTGCCTAAGATACGTCTAAAGCTTATAATCCATTATTTAATTTAGCTCGTAGCTCTCCCTATCACGTGTCCTTGCTTAGGATATGTCTAAAGTTTACAGTCAATCATCCAATCTAAGCCTACAACTCTCCCAACCTATGCCCTTGCCTGGGATACATCTAAAACTAATAACCTTTTATCACCATGCCGTCACAATAATTTCCCAGTTAGGGCATACCTAAGGCTGTGACACCATTGATCTCATTCCTTTACACACACATTTTCCAAGGGCATTGTCATTTTGTGGCTGATTGCTTAGCATCTAACTTCATCATTTTTATCCGTCATCCCATTCATTAGGTCTTGTCCCCTCCTATCCATTTGTGTATCCCACCCCTTGTTTCCTTTCAAGTGGCCATCTATCTCGTTCCTCTCTACATGACCCCTTGAGGTGGCATCATCCATCCTAACTTACTAATGTCTATGACTATATTATTTTTTAAAACACCATTACTTCTTCTAGCCACACTACCCTTTCAAAAAAGGACAAAATATATACATCTAAATCGGTTCACTCCTCTGTCATTATCAATTTCAATACTAATTTAATTAATTGACACTATATTATTATTTATCATAGTCCTAGTCTATCATCCTCTTCATTCCACAGTCATGTACTAGCCTTACTGTCTATCCCACACCAATTGATCACTCATTATGATCACTTATCCCTTTCTTATTACATCATTTAACACTAACAAATCCTCGTAATATTTTATGAATTTTGAATTCACCTCCCCAACTACCTTCAACTACCCCACCAACTTCTTTTACAAATCACCTTGCTAATCCACCTACTAACCATGTTTATAAAATTTAATGGGATCTAGAAGCCCCTAAACTCTCTAGAGCCCTCCCCTAATATCACTCCAAGCATTTCTAAGAATTTAAAATTCATGGGAAAATCCATATCCCTCCATTGACCTTCTACCAAGGCTCAAATCTATCCATCCATTTCCGCTATCACCCTCTATATAAGCACATGCAAAAAGAAGAATTAGAATACTAAGAATTTGAGCAATTGAATGCTACCAACTTGTCTTCAAACATCCTTATCGTACACCATGGATACAAGTCTAGAGCCAAGTCAAGCAATCCCACATATCAAGTGAATTTGCATATCAATTTGGGGCACATCAATTCAAGCTTTAGGAGGTATATTGAGCTACAAATTGAGGAATAATTACTTTTACTTCAGTTGCTTATTTGTTGATTCAATCTATATCTCTTGCCCAATCAAGGGTATTTGTGTAAGTTTGAGTAACTCCTACAATAATTGATATACGTCAGTTATTGCCTGCACCTTGAATTTCCTATTCTAATTTATCACATGTACAACGCTTAATCTATACTTGTTTCACCACCTCACTATATCCTAAACACATATGTGGATCCATTGCTTTCTATGTTGCTATTTTTCACCTACATAAATGTTCAAAATTGCTAAAAACCCTATAAGCATTTGTACAAACATTCTAGATCTCAAAATTTCCACATCTCCCTTCATGATAGGATTGACCAATATTGGACAATAGTGGCAATGAATTTTGTCCCTTATGGGTCGATCCTTCCTTTAACCCTTATAACAGTCACTTTTCAAATTCTGACCCTCCCTTATAGGTTGGTCTGAATTTTTATGATAGGAAGGAAAAGGTTTTATCATTTTGGATTGCTACAAAGGCACATCTACGTCACCTATTCAATCACTTGATAATTTCAATATTGAGGCACACTTACACTAATGCACACTTAGCAAAGCTTCCTTATTCTTCCCAAATTATCCTTAGCCAAATCAAGAGCTTGTTTTATCCAAGTAAAGTTGAAAATGTTAGGAAATAAACATCCTACATGTGCAAGTAAATCATAAAAATGATTGAAAAAATAACAAGCTACAATATAAAAACACATAAACATGAAAGACAAACCATGACACCAGATATACGTGGAAAACCTTGCTAAAACCAGCTAAGAAAAAACCACAGGGTAAAAGCAACACCAAACTTCATTATTTCTTATCAACACACTCTCTCTCTACAACAACATCCTCACAGTAGCTTCTAACTAGTGCTAACACCAAGAACTCAGGTGAACCAAGCATACAACCATGCCTTCCAGGTTCCAACCTCCTAGTTGCAATAAGAAACTCCACACAATGCTAAAACACCATAACATCAACCTCCTCCATGGATCCATCTCATGCATGTAGGTGAGCAAAGCAAATCCTACATATCATGCTCCAACATGTAAAATGCATTTGATGCTTACAACCCAAGCATCTAGGTGAGTAAGGCATGCAAGCCTTTCCAACTCTAACCTCTAACTATGGATCCAAAAATGGAGATCCTCCAAGGTCTCCTCAATGATCCACTAAATGGATAAACTACAAATAAGAATACATAATGCTTTATAAGCATTTACAAACATGAGAGAGAAGGGGAGAGATAAAATCCAATGCCATACTCGGGTGGATGGCACTATTGGGTAATAGGGATTCATGTCCCCCAATTGAGAAAGGTCACACATGTGAAGAATCTCCTTTTGACCTTTCTCCACTAGCATCCAAATGGTGCATCCCACATAGTGCATGTGTGTCATGTGATCTTCTTGTCACCTTGTGAAAAATTCTTCCATAAAGGTTCTCCACCAAGCAAGCCAATGTGCCACTTCCATGTGGCCCCATCATCCATACCCCGCTTCACACATGTGAGGGGAATCTTCTACTAATTAATTACTTACTTGGGATCCAAGGATCAACAAAGTAGCGACCTACTTTGTCCACTTACCAAGTCACCCATGTGACTCCAACATGTCTCACCCCATACACATGTGTGAGGGAATCTTAAACAGTGACGATCCTATCACCTTCCTTGCATGTGACCCTTTGTTTTCTTACACCGTGTGACCTCCATGTGATAGCTAAGGATAAACTTGTCCCCTAAGTGGAATGGGGTACCCCATTCCCATCACATCACCATGAACACATCCTGGGACTCGTCATGGGCCCCACTACCACATCACCTTCCTGCTATATCACCTTCTTGCCATGTCACCTACATGTCACATCACTGCACACTCGCATGCCATATCACCCACATGCCATGTCACCATGAATAGTGACTCATGACTAGTGCATGTGAATAGTACATTATGAATAGTGACATGTGAATAATGGCTTCATGCCCTAATAATCTGCCATTTGAAGTCATATGCACATGAATTTGAACCACTCGTGTCTTCATGCCAACCTGCTGTCATACAACTACCTATTAGCTGTCATCATGCCCACTACTACTCACACACAAGCCTAGAAGAAGTTTTTTACATGACTAAAACTTCTCTGTCCTGACAGTTTTGTCAACATCTACTCCTCCCAACAAAAATGTAGCAATCGAAGTGACTCCCAATTCACCACAGACCTAATCCTCTATCTAGGATCCCATCATGAATTGCTCAAAACTCCCATTGCTTGGAAGTATTTAGTTTAGTACATCATGGCTCTGTGAGGCTACTCCTATTCCTGATAGATACAATAGATAGGACAACTATCTTCTCCTCCTTTACTGTAGGATACACTAGAAGACATCTCCAAATACAACAAGAAGAGAGGTACTTACTTCCTTGTTTCCATGTCCATTGTGCATCTTCATCCTAGTTTGCTCTTCCAACCACCTTCATCACATCTTAGTAACCTGAGCCATCACATAGTGATCATGTTGGGGCCTACAACCAACATGCCATCAAACATAACAGCATCTTCTGCTAAACCATGACTCTCTGTGAAGGTATCACTATACTCCAGCCACACATCCACTTTAGCTCAAATAATCTTTAATCTACAAACCAACAACTCCTTACCTCATCCACATAGCCCTCCTGGCTACTTCTATCTTGTCACAAGACCACCATGTAGCAATGATGTCAGAGAGACATCCCGCTACTCCAACTCCTTAATAGTAACAAGTGAATACCACACTCACAATAGTAGTCTACAACCAAAGAGAAAAACCCATGTAAGTCAACCCTTGAGTTCTACATATATAGCAAACCACTACCCACCATGATCAACATGGTACCCATACAGTTCTTGGGAAGTCATCAAACTACTCAGTTCATCACAACACCTACCAAGTTTTTGAGGCCATAGTTGAACTACATCCTGCTCTACCCAATGTCAAACCAAATTCATATGCAGAGTTACTCCATGCATCAATCCACTTGGTCACTTGCATTAGCTACACCACAAATCTCCAAGCTACTCATTTCTGCTACACCACAACCACCAAGCACTTCACTTAATGCATCTCTAAGCTCTAAAAGATCTAACACCAATGTTCTCTTTCCATGAAACCTTGGGTCTCAACTTGTTCTCCTCCATCCATCAACTACTCCAGGTATGGAATCAAGTTTTTGGTACCTCCTCTTCTACATGGATTTTTTGCACATCTTAGCTAGTAACATGTGGTTAGTATGATACCACAGTCATGCACCTCTTCTCTAGCCAAGAACCGCAACAAGGTCATGCCTTGTCACACCCTCCATCTAAACCAATGGAGACAAGCTTGCTCCACCACGAGCTATATAGTTGCTTCAATAGGAACATTGTTGGTGTTGATCCATCTAGCAAAGTTTCTTTAGCTTCTTTCCTCCATTCTCCATTGCATCTCCCATAGAGAGAAATAACTACCATGCAAAAAAATTATTTTGCTTCATATTTGGGTC
This sequence comes from Torreya grandis, assembly GCA_037957365.1. Classification (NCBI taxonomy): domain Eukaryota; kingdom Viridiplantae; phylum Streptophyta; class Pinopsida; order Cupressales; family Taxaceae; genus Torreya; species Torreya grandis. Next base: position 2,890,679 of record JARHVA010001937.1, read on the forward strand.
TCTCCACTTGTAGCTCCCACTTGCATAAAACTAGCCAACCTAGGCTCTTATACCAATTTTAGGTAATAAACATCCTACATGTGCAAGTAAATCATAAAAATGGTTACAAAAATAACAAGCTACAATATAAAAAAACGTAAACATGAAAGATAAACCATGACACCACATATACGTGGAAAACCTTGCTAAAACCAGCTAGGGAAAAACCATGGGGCAAAGGCAGCACCAGACTTCATTATTTCTCACAAACACTCTCTCTTTCTCTACAACAACATCCTCACAACAGCTTCTAACCAGTGCTAACACCAAGCACTCAAGTAAACCAAGCATACAACCATGCCTTCCAAGTTCCAACTACAACAGGTAACTCCACACAATGCTAAAACACCATAACATCAACCTCCTCCATGGATCCATCTCATGCACCTAGGTGAGCAAAGCAAATCTTGCATATCGTGCTCCAACCTGTAACCTACATTGATGCTTACAACACAAGCATCTAGGTGATTAAGGCATGCAATCCTTTCCAACTCTAACCTCTAATTATGGATCCAAAAATGGAGAGCCTCCAAGGGCTCCTCCATGATCCACTAAATGGATAAACTACAAAGAGGAATACATAATGCTTTATAATCATTTACAAACATGAGAGAAAAGGGGAGAGAGAAAATCCAATGCCATACTTGGTTGGATGGCACTACTGGGTAATAGAGATTCATGTCCCCCACTTAGGTCACACATGTGGAGCATCTCCTTTTGACCTTTTTCCACTAGCATCCAAATGCTACGTCTCACATAGTGCATGTGTGTCATGTGATCTTCTTATCACCTTGTGCAAAAGTCTTCCATGAAGATTCTCCACCAAGCAAGCCCATGTGGCCCTATCATCCATACCCCACTTCACACACATGAGGGAAATCTTTTATTAAAGAATTGCTTGCTTGGGATCCAAGGGTCAACAAAGTAGCCACCTACTTTGTCCACTTACCAAGTCACCCATCTGACATCAACATGTCTCACCCCATACACATGTGTGAGGTAATCTTGAATAGTGACCATCTTGTCACCTTCCTTGCATGTGACCCTTTGTCTTCTTGCATCATGTGACCTCCATGTGATATCTACGGACAAACTTGTCCCCTTATTGGAATGGGATGCCCCATTCCCATCACATCACCATGACCACATTTTGGGATGCACTGTGGGTCCCACTACCACATCACCTTCCTACCACATCACCTGCATGCCACATCACTACACACCCGCATGCCATATCATTCGCATGCCATGTCACCATGAATAATGACCCATGAATAGTGCATGTGAATAGTACTTTGTGAATAGTGGCTTCATCCCCTAATAGAAAATTTATCAAGCATTCAAGCCATCTCTAGATATGTGCATGTAGAAAAATCAACATAATTGCACAAAACACTATAAGTGGGAGAATTATGTGGGTTTGTTTTCCCTTTTTAGAGTATTGGATATGTAGGTAGCAATAAATCATCATAGGGGTCATTGGGGTTAGCTTAACCCATTATACTCCTCCCTCTTTTTATTTGTAAGTTTTGAGCTATTGCAAACCTTATAAGGGTTTTAAATTTATAGAAATCATTTACAGGTTTTTTGTGCACATTCAAAGGTTGTATTTTTGCACACATGCATGTTTTAAACAACCACAAATGACCATGCCTTGATTTCTCCATTTAAAAAAAAATTGACATAATCGATCAGTAAGGGAAAATAGTGTTAGTCAATTTCATCCCATTTGAGATGATCCTATCCCTCATTGATTTTAGTCACAATTTTTGTGGCACTTGTAGAATTAATCTTTATTGGTCATTTCCAATCACCATTTAGTTTCACACAGTCAACATATAGACATCAAACAATTAAATATTTTATTTTGTTCGTAGTTAGTCTTATTTCATTCAATTGTGCTTTGTCAAATTCAATACCTTGATTTAATTATATTTGTCACAAGTTGATTTACAACATTATTATCATTATATTCAATTGATCTAAATTAGGGTTAATGCACTGTGTTAGTTCATATTTTAGTAAAATAAAATTTTAGCATGGGTGATATTTAGTTGGTCGATAATGTCACACACTTTGGGTTTATTGGCTTACATCATGGGAGGTGTAGGGGGTTGAGGAAGGACATGTTGACTACCTTCGTTCTACCACGCATGATGGGGCATCCTGCATCATCTAGTGTCATCAACATAAATTATGAAATCTAAAATAAGCCTTGGGAGATTAATTAAAGGGGGAATGGTAGCCTGTACAACCTTGAGGTCTAAGGGGAGGAAGAACAAAATGAGTTATGGATGGCCTTTGATGTCTAGTGGTAACAAAATACAAATCAGATTGGATGTTATAATAATATGATTCGAGGAAGATTTGAGATTGTTCGTTGGTAATTTTAGCCTCATTAGTGTTATTATATTTGATCCATTTGATTATATGATTGATCAAAATGTAACATAGCCAAGTGGAACATTATGAAAACATTACCTCCATGAATTGCATTAACAAATAAAGACAACGTTCGTTCATTATAGTCACGAGTAATGTGTATTATTAAGGAATACTAACAAATTAGATAAAACCCTAAGGCTGAAATCTAAAACCCTAAAAGGATGAAAACTCTAAATGGAAACATACCATTTGGTATGATTTGATTGATATTTGGGTTTAAAAATATGTTTTACCCTATTTTGGTTTAAAAAAACCTAATATTATATAAACTAGTATGTGAATTAATATTACTACGTATGGCATTTAAACATGAATATGAATGTAAAAGCTTGAAACATATTGCAATGATTTGACAAGTGGCATATGTTAAATATAGTAAGTACAATAAGGGGATAAGTACTTACCTTTTTTGATTGACTATTGACTGTGGTTGTGTTTTGATAGTGGAAAGCAAACTGAAGTTAGTTTGTTATTTGTCGAGATCTAGAACTATGTTTTTATCTACACAGGGTCAATTCCATCAGCTCTGGGTTAGTATTGACTATTGATATTGACTTTTAGTGGTCAATAGTGACATGTAAGGAAAAGAGGGTTTATGACTATGAAGTCATATTTCCTTGTCTTTGAAAATGATGTAGAGCCCTCTTGCATACTTTGCCTATACCCAAATTTGAGACCTGTATACACCAACACTTGCAAACAAACTTCTCAAATCTCCTCTTACCTGTCAACATGCTCAACACTTGAAAACAATTCTTATGCAATAAATATGATTGACAAGGTTTCTTGAAATCCTTAAATATGCCTTTAAAATCCTTACACATCTCAATGTTCAACCTTTCAACTCATTCTCACTCTCTGGCATTCATCTCCCTCACTAGGCTCCAAGGCTTCTTTAGGGCAAATCTCCCCTTCTCTTGAACATGGTCTCATATAGACAACCTGACAACTTAAATAGTCTTATTTAGGCTTTAAAAACTTGTCTTAATCCCATTCAGGCCCTCTTACAATCTCTATCCTTTCCTTGACTCCTCAAACTATAAATCTCACTCATTGCTTAGTGGCCTTTTTTTTTGGTAATTCCTCTGGTATAGATGAATTTTGAGAAACTATAATCATTATTTAACACCCTCTATCACATTTTAACTATCTATGAAGTTTCAAAGCTTAATTCCTTGTGTAGACACCTTTACTAGCCTTCTCACTCACCCAATTAGCCCTATTAGGCCTCTTCAACCCTTACTTGCTACACAGTCTATTGAATCCATATGTACGGAACCTGTACCATTCTCAAACCTTTAAAATATTCTTAACCATGCCATTTTCCATTAGACTATAGGTTTTCATCAAATTTCGCTGGTTACAATGAAAGTTATTCCATTTTTTTCTATTTTACCCTAAACTAGGGTTTTTTTGGGTTTGCACAGACCCGAGAGGACTCATTTGGATTTTATTCAATCTCTTGATTCTTTCAACATGCCTAGTGACCTAAATAAGGTCTATTCAACTAATCATAACCTTCTCCAAACTCTAGCTTTGCTTGATTTCCTTTCAAATACATTCTAATCATGGATTCTATAGAGTTATAGGAACATAATCTGCTTGTAATAAAGGAATCCAAGGGTTTCAATGTATGATTTCTTACCAGAAGGTCTAGGAACATTCCATCAGGGTCCTAATTTATCACCTTGTGAATGCATATTGTCTTTATCCCGCAAAACACGTCAAGTCCTTCGCCTTTCAATCTTTTAACTCATTTCTCAACACAGTCTACCTATGTAATGCAGAACATGGATTTGAATACTTGTTAACTTTACCTATAAGTTTGTATACATTTCTTCACTGGTTCTCATCAAACACACAATATCTTCACCTTATCTCTATTCTATTAAAGCTCACTCCTTGAGAGTTCCTAAATATGCATTGATTATTCCTTATAGACATAAACTTAACCTTCAATACTCAGGGCCTCTGTTTCTATTATGCTCAAATACAAACAACAATGTATGAGAGACTATTTACTCTATTCACTCTACTCTTGATGACTATTTAGATAGTCACACACTTCATTTTGGAAATGCTTGCTTCATTAGTCTGAATGTTTAATTGAATACACACAAAAACTTGGACACACGCCTGTCATACTCTCAGTCTTCCAACTTGCATTACCAAATACTGATTCAATGGATTTAAGCTTTCAAAAAATAAAAATTCTTTCACTAAAAAAACTACAATGCAAAGACACATATATAAATATCTTGAACATGCTATTTATTCATAGATCTTTTCACTTTACATAGTTATTGTTGTCAAGTGCAGGGTACTGGCTGGTTTCCCCTCATGCTTTTTTATACCCTACTTTCCTCAACCTCCTAACTAACTTCTCTAACCTCCTAATGCCTCTTCTCCACAAGACTAAATTCTATTACAAAACCAAAAGATTTTTGCATACATTCTATGCACAAGAGCAACTACCTCATTGCATAACTAACTCTCTTGGTAACTACCTAGTTTAGACCTTGCACTCAATTTTTTTGGTGTTTGAGCATTATCCTCATAAAATGTATGTGAAACACCTTACGTTCATTACATGGCTTTATCACCACATTTGACAACTTGACATTCTTAATATCACAATGAACTACTCATAAATAAACTAACACTATTGAAAATTTCAAATGCCCATTTTGGCAGGGAAATGCCTAAGGGCCATATAAGAACACTTTTAGACTCTTCTAAGGACTATAATGACTTATAAAAGATACTATGAAACCTAAGACACTTACACAATACCGAATTTACCTAGTTAACTTGATGCCTTGCATTATACTCTCGGGGAAGAAGAAAATTGAACTCCAATGATCTGTCATGCTCTTCTTCATTGTCTTCTAATTTAGGTTTTTGGGATCATCCTTTGTTGCTACTCCATCATGCCTCAAGTGCTCTTCTCTGTGTTCATGCTTGCCTTGGTCAAACACTATTCTACTTGTCTTCTGCCCTTGCTTGCTTGTATCATCTTGTACTTGGTGTGCACTCACACTTTGAAATATCCCTCTATCATAAGGGTTGTGTATGCCCCAATACATTGTTGTTGCACCTACATTCTCACCTGCATGTGTTATCACCTTCATGCTAGCAATAAATACAAATGCAATTGCTAGACTGCGTGCTACCTCATTGAATCTCAAGTTTTCACAAGGCGCTTTCTCATCATTCTACTATACTACTGCAACTAATGCATCCTCTCCATGCTCTTTATCTTCCTTCATGAGGCTCTCACCTACTGTAATATGTACTTCTTCATTCATTCTCGTCTCACCATTCAATGCATCTTCAAGTGCTGCTATCTCCCTCTCTAACTACTCAACACTCTCATATGTAAACTGAAAATCAGATTGCTTATATTCTTCTTGGGATTGCACTTCCTTATCCAAGCCTTCAATGAGGCCTACCAACCGATCCACTTCTTCTTCGTCATCGTTAGCACCTTGCCACTAGTTTCTCTCTCCTCATGCAAACTCACCTCACCCATCTTAAGGTACTACTCATCCTTTTGTTGACTTGGTTACTCGCTCATTTTATACCTTTACATCTCTCTCTTAAGTTGTTTGCATAACAACTTCTTGTGTTTTCTTTCCTCTCTCTTTACTTGCACTTGCCTTCTCTTTACCTATGGTTTGATTGGCCACTTGATGGCTCTTTTCCTCATGACTCATCCAAGATGTGGGTTCTCACTCTCTCTCACCTGCTCTATCTTGACCAACAAATCATCTAACTGCTACCTGATCTCTTGCATCTCTTTTTCTATCTCTCTTCTTAGTGTGATCATGTACCATCTTCTTGTGATAGATTTTCTCAACCTTGCCATGTTTTCTCTTTTCTCTCTCTTTCCTCATCTCACTCAAGATGTCTATTGAATATTTGGTGTTATCTGAACCTATTTTCTCTGACAAGCCTTCCCTCACTTGCCACATCATGACCATTTTCTTGGTGTCTCTCTCTATGACCTCACACTTGGGTCTCTCGCTCTTGTCCTTTCACATAGGACTTCTTTCTCTCTCCTCAAGCTCACTTATGAGCTCTCTCTCTTGAGCTTCTCAACAACTCTCTCACTCATGAAGCCTTCATTGGCTTCAGGGCTACTACCAATCTCAATTTTCACTCAAAACTCAACATTCTTGCATGAACATATCAAAAACATCAAATGGCAACAAAATAAAACATGTACCTTTTGATAGATGACTATCATTATTATCTTCCCAAAGAATCCTTGTTGATCTGATACCAAATAATGTAGATCCCTCTTGCATACTCTGCCTATACCCAACTCTAAGAGCTGTATACACCAACACTTGCAAACAAACTTCTCAAATGTCCTCTTACCTGTCAACTTGTTCAACACTTGGACACAATTCTTATGCAATCATATCACTGACAAAGTTTATTGAACTCCTTCAATATGCCTTTAAAATCCTTACACATCTTAATGCTCAACATTCCAACTCATTCTCACTCTCTTGCACTCATCTCCCTCACTAGGCTCCAAGGCTTCTTTAGGCCAAATCTCCCCTTCTCTTGAATAGGGTCTCAGATAGACAATCTAACAACTTGAACAATCTTAAAAAACTTATCTTAATCCAATTTAGATCATCTTATAATCTCTATTCTTTCCTTGACTCCTCAAGCTGTCAATCTCACTCATTGCTTAGTAGCCTTTTTTCTACTAATTCCTCTGGTATAGAATGGTATGGATGAATTATAATAAACTAGAATCATTCTTGGACACCCTCTATCACATTTTAATTGTCTATGAAGTTTCAAATCTTAATTCCTTGTGTAGACACCTTTATTAGCCTTCTCACTCACCCAGTTAGCCCTATTAGGCCTCTAAACCCTTACTTGCTACGTAATCTATTGAATTTGTATGTATGGAATCTATATTGTTCTCAAACCTTTAAAATCTTTTTACCCATGCCATTATCCATTAGACTATAGGTTTTCATCAAATTTCATTAGTTGCAATGAAAGTTATTCCATTTTTTTATATTTTATCCTAAATTAGGGTTTTTTGGGTTTGCATAGACCCGAGAGGACTCATTTGGATTTTATTCAGTATCTTAACTCTTTAAACATGCCTAATGACCTAAATAAGGTCTATCCAACTAGTTATAACCTTTTCCAAACTCTAGCTTTGCTTGATTTCCTTTCAAATACATTTTAATGATGGATTATGTAGAGTTAATGGAATATAATTTGTTTGTAACAAAGGAATCCAAAGGTTTCAATGTATGATTGCTTATTAGAAGGTCTAGGAACGTTCCACCAGGGTCCTCATTTATCACCTTGTTAATTCATATTGTCTTTATCCCATAAAGTACTTCAAGTCCTTCGCCTTTCAATCTTTCAACTGGTTTCTCAACACAATTTACTTGTGTAATACAAAACATGGATTTGAACACTTGTTTGCTTTACCTGTAAGTTTGGATACATTTCTTCATTGGTTCTCATCAACCACGTAGTTTCTTCACATTGTCTTCATGATATAGAATCTCACTCCTTAAGTGTTCCCAAAGATGCATTGATTGTTTCTTGCAGAGAAAAACTTAGCCTTCAATACTCAGGGCCTCTATTTCTATTATACTCAAACACAAACATCAATGTATGAGAGACTATTTACTCTATTCACTCTACTCCTGATGACCATTTAGATAGACATACACTTCATTTTCGAAATGTTGGCTTCATTAGTTTGAATGTTTTATTGAATACACACAAAAACTTGGACACAGGGTTGTCATAAACTTAGTCTTCCAACTTGCATTACCAAATATTGATTTAATGGCTTGAAGCCTTCAAAACATAAAAAAGCTTTCACAAAAACAACTACAATAAAAAGACACAAATATAAATATCTCAAACATGCTATTTATTCTTAGATATTTTCACTTTACATAGTTATCACTGTCACAAATGACAGAGTGCAGGGTACTAGCTGGTTTTCCCCTCGTGCTCTTCCGTACCTCTGCCTTCCTCAACCTCCTAACTGACTTCTCTAACCTCCTACTGCCTCTTCTCTATGAGACTAACTTCTATTCCAATACCGAAAACTCGTTGCATACATTCTATGCACATGAACAACTACCTCTTTGCATAACCAACTCTCTTGGTAACTACCTAGTTTAGACCTTACACTCAAATTTCTTGGTGTTTGGACATTATCCTCATAACATGTATGTGAAACACCTTATTACATTCATTACATGGTTTTATCACCACATTTGACAACTTGACATTCTTAACATCACACCAAACTACTCCTAAATAAACTAACACTATTCAAATTTTCAAATGCCCATTTTGGTGGGAAAATGCCAAAGGGCCATCTAAGAACACTTTTAGATTATTCTAAGGGCTAATTCCTTCTAAAGGATACTATGAAACCCAAGACACTTACACAAGACCAGATTTACCTAGTTAACTTGATGCCCCTGCATCAGAAAACTTTGTATGTACGATACTGAACCCTGATGATGTGCACAACTCCATAAATCAACTTCCTTCACCTTGAACATTATGTGTGCTTGTGAAAGTTAGAAACATACAAAAATTGGGTAAGTGTAATGGGTGGAGCTAACCCCAATCACCCTAGTTGATGATTGACTACTCCTTATGAATCTGATTCTCCAAAGAAGGAAATCAAGCCACACATAGTTCTCCCACGTAATGTGATTGTGCAACCATGTTCCTTCGCTATATGAATGCAACTAATGATTTGGATTTGATACTTGACAATGCTTTCTTTGACCTAGATTTGGTATGCTTCAGACTTGTGACTGCTCTTAGTGATTGATTTGTAAATTGAGAGGAATAGGTTAGCTCTGCTCAACGCATAATAGTGTATCGTTGTGTCCTAGAGAAGTGCCAAGTCACATATCAAGCGAGGCATTGATTTGTATATATATGAGTCCAATTGAGTAATTTCTCATGCCACCAATATGTTACGCAGATGGGCCTACCCTAAAGAAATATTTGATTTTAAAAAGTAGCTATTTTTGGGAGAGAGTCATTATCAACAGATACATGTTAGTATTCACTGATGATATTGATCCAGTTTGATGTTAATGACTTGTGCATATGAAAGTTGAACTAAAGATCCAAAAATCATTGTACGAAGTAATAAGTTGGTTTGACACATACTCCAAGATTCCCATAAATATTCAACAAACGAAAAAGATCAAACTAACAAAATAATATGTAAGTATTAAAAAATGACAAATTGAAACTATATTTATACACACAAATCATACATATCAAACTTATCATTATTAATTACTTAATACCAAATTTTAATATCCACGCATAAACTCCCCCCCGCCCCACCTTTTTCATAGAGGTGTAATATGGACACCCTGTTTGAAACAAGAAGGCTAGGTAATACGGCGAACCTCGTGATCAAACTTCACAGCAGAAGGGAAGATCTCAAGAAGGAAGTTCAGACAACGTAGAGAACCTTTTTTGTGTGGCTAAAGTCTCGTTTTGAAGAAGATGTATGCAACGGATGGGTCCCATAAGCTACAGCGGTCTCGTGGACGTTATTAAAATCCTTCATTCATTCATTCATATAAAAAAGAAAACACTTCCTAGAAATAGAATGCCAGCTTCAACCCTTTAACATTACCCGTGGTTGAATATAATATACAAATCCACCACTGTTTTTATTTCGGGCTGGGAATGATATTTGTCCATTGTGCCATGCTGTGAATAATACTTGTCCGCCTGAACATAAAAAGCAACGAACAGATCTAATCCCCAAATCCAACGCTCCTATTCACAGATCTATCAGCATTCAAAGAACTCTTGCAAAAATTATTCTGATCAAGGTACGTAGATTTATTTAAAAAAAAAAATGTTTTGGAGTTCACAGTCGGAAATGTGATAGAAATAATTTAGCGAATATTCTCAAGTTAAATTAAGCTGCTGTAATGAAATTCAAACAGGGGTTTAACTTTGGCGGATACCCAAAATGGATTTCTATAAAGTTCTGGATCAGACTGTCAGAGAACTGTGAGCCATAATTTTTCTTTTGTTTGGTCTTTTAATTTAAAAAAAAGACTTCCATTGTAGCATGTATGTTAGGTTTAATATTTAATTCACGGCTGATCTGATGAAATGTTACCGAGAGTTAAGCTTTGAACAGTAGTATTTTGGAATATGCATTAGCCCTGGTTTGAATTTTTGCGAGTTTATTTTAGCTTAGATAAGTAGCATTGCATTAGCCCTGTTTCGAATCATTGTGAAATTATCTTAGCGTAGAACAGTACTTTTTTTGGATCTGTATTAACCCTGTTTCGAATCATTGTGAAATTATCTTAGCTTAGAACAGTAGTATTTTTGGATCTGCATTAACCCTGGTTGAAGTCCTCATGAAATTATGTTATTCGTGTGTAAATTGTTTTGATTGCAGAAAGAGAGAGGTGAATATAAAGGTTCTCAAGGTTCCTGAAATTGAACAGAAGGTTAGATTTCCGCTGATATATTTTTTTTCATGGTTTAACGTTGAATTTGCATTGAATTAAGTAGTCATTTTTTTTTGCCAAAGCCCTTCTGGATAACCTGCCTATATAAGTTTTTGTCAATCGGTTGGAGTGAGTTACCAACATCATTATCAGGGCTTTGTCATGTAGAATTAGTTTTTAGCGACCATGCAAAAGATCCCTCTATGTAATATTAGTTGAGTGTCCCTTTTTGGCTAAGCCCTTTTAGATAACCTGCCTATAAGTTTTTGTCCAACGTTTGAAGTGAGCTACTGAGCTCATCGTCAGGGCTTTTCTATGTGGAATTAGTTTTTAGTGACTGTGCAAAGGATCTCTCTATGTAAACTATGTGTCTGTAGAGGTTTATGGAAGAGTGCATATGGTGTTGATCGGGGTCCAACCAGTTGGGAGATTTGTTAATAGGTGAATTGTAACACTTAACATGATGTTGAATAAATATGGGGGAATGCATTATCCAGCTTAGAACAACTTTGGGCTTAAAAGTCACAGACGTCTACCCAACCTTGTCCTGTTGTGGGTTGGTTTAACATGGAGAGCATGCCCAGCAGTACCTAAGCACGGTTCATTATCATGCATGCCAATTTGAAGCACTCTGTCATGCCATGAAATGATAGGCAGTTTGACCAAATAAAGGGAGATTGTTAATATAGAAGTCTGAAAATTTGGACAAGCAACAGTTAAATTTCTTGATATTGAGGAATGCCATACACTTGAAGTGAAAGAAAAACATTTTGGATAGAGAATACAAGTGAATGCCAATTGCTGACACCTATGTTACCGGATATGCCCCCCCCCCACAGGCCCTGGGAGCGCGGGGGATATGACCAGGGAGCGTCCCTGGGCTGTGGATATGCCCGGATACGTCTGGGAGTGATATCCAGGAGTATCCTGGCATTTCCTGCAATTTTTTTTTTCAATTTTGCTTAATAAAAAGTCAAACATGGACTTCAAAAAACAAAACAAAGTTTGAAAACCTCTCTGTAGTTTCAATGGCTGGCTGTGTTTGACCGTTTTCAAAACGTGAGCCTCAGTTGATTCATCTGTATCTTCTTTATTAGGGCTGTATACAACAGCTTTGAAGGTTGCCAGAGCAAGTCAGCAAGTCTTCCAGTTATTAGATCGCGTTTCAGCCTTGCCAAAATAAAGGAAATAAATGTCTGTAACATGATCAAGAAGAGGGAGAGGTTGAAATCAGTTATGTCCTTTTTGGCTTATACTTTATGTCCCAAAAATATGGTTCTCCAGGACTCTTTCTGTGCAGTACATACGGTAAGATCATTTGCACAGGTATAATACAAAAGCTCAACTCGTGAATAAGCTCAAAGAAGAGAACAGGGCATAGTCTTAAGTTTGATTTAACACCAGGTCATCTCATTGTAATCTTCACCAAACTGCAGAGAGTGGATTTTCTTTTGTCTTTATTTTTGTCCATACTGGTAAGTTGTAATATTTGCATGATGTACTTGTAATAATAAATAAGACTAATCTAAGTTCGACAATTGAATATTATGATATTTGGCAGTGAATTATTAGTATGTTTTGTGGTTATTTAACTTATTATGTTTCTTCTATGCATATTATGTGGTTAATTTTGCTTACATGTCTATATTTTTAAATTTTTTATATATATATTTGTACGGCCGTATCCAGCTGTATCCAAACGCCCCCCCAAAAAATTCACTGTATCCCCGTATCTGATTCTCGTACCCGTATCCATACCCATGCCCATATCGGTAACATAGGCTATCACCTAAAATACAAGATTTGGCCTTGACTGATCCTACTCGGGCATGTTCCTACTGTTACAAAGTCTTGGAGTAAATCACTGTGGAGCTAGGTTGAGCTGAGAGGGGACAGCATAAGTAATCGAATAGGTATAAGTCCAGTTACACATGAATTTACATGTTAAAACAGGGAGCCTGTAATCAACAACGAGGAAATGTACCTATGTGCAAATGCTGACATTTTTGACAGCAAAATGTAGAAACTCTTGTATACTACAAGAAATAAAAGCAATGCGTGCTTGGATACTTTCCTGTGGTATATGTATTTTGTTTTCAATCGGTAAGTTCCCCTTGCAGGATAAACTTTTGATTAGATGACAATAGAGGGGGTTATCTCTTCTGACAAAGTTCCCATGGACTTACAGCTGCCCTTGTCCTTTGGGGTACACCACACCTAGATTTGGATGACGTATTTAATCCAATTTGAACACTTAACATATCTCCTGTCGATTTCAACTTGGGGCTCCACGTTGAAAGCTCTAATTATTTACCACTCAAGATCATTTCATTGAACATAGTATTTCTGTGCTTTGCTATTAATATTTTCAACAGTTTTTCCAGAAAATTTCATCTCCTTGCAGTTGTTTATTGGGTATCTATTTTTACAAATGGTATCAGAGCTAGGCTAGGAGAGCTCAAGTGTTGTGTGGCGGAGGTGGTGTTGTAAAGTTCAATCCACACTCCATAAAACAAGACGTGTCAAAGGTTTGTGTTTCATTAGTAGAGCAATTGAAGATGCACTCGAGAGGTCCTAGGTTTGATTACTAGCTGGTCCATGCTTTTCAACAGCTTACATGATTGATGTCTGGTCTTGCATACCATGCACGGATTTTCCTTTCGCTTTGAGGTAGAGCAATTGAAGGTGTATTTGGGAGGTTCTAGGTTTGATTCTTAGCTGGTCCATAATTTTAAATAACTTGCAGTGACCCTAAGTTGCTGGTCCTGGTACTGGTATGGGTCCAGCAATATGACTATTTTTTAACCCTCGGTACAACTGTACAAAAATTAAAAATAGAGGCAAATTAACAAAATTAACCACACAATATGCATCGAGTAAACAAAATAGGTTAAATAACCACAAAACAATTGAAAAAAGTTAAAACTATTGGTAATTCAATGCCAAATGTCTTGATAAATCTGAATAGATTGATAGACTCATAGTCAGTTTTTGAACTTGGAAATACTAGTACATAGTGCAAATGTGTACTCAAAATAATTTATAAATCAACATATTACTCTTCACCGAGAGCTTCAAAGTGTAATGTCCCTTTTTTTCGAGTGATCATCCAGAAGGGCCAGCTAGCATCAAGCATTACAAGGGAATAAAATAAAATTAATTATTTTTAAAGTTGTCCAAATAAATTAAATCATAAGGATAGCTTTATTTTTAATTAATTTAATTAAAGTGACTCAAATAAAAAATAAATATTATAAAGTCATTTTATTAAATAAAGTGTTCTTCTGGAAGCCTTGAGGAGGGTAAATTAGATTCTTTTAGAAGACTCAGCTGAACCTTTAAAAAGAGACGAGAGCAAGTCACTTGGACATCTTGGTTTTGACATTTTCTATCAGAGAATTTTGGAGAGCATGTGTTTGCAGGTTCAGCATGCCCTAGGACGAAAACCCTTGGGTAGATCGGTTGTTTGGATGAAAACCCATTCAGTCTATTGGGTGGATTCTTTCCAGAATTCACACTTGTGCTTATTTGATTAGTTTATGGAGGATTGAAGCTTCAAAGAATAAATTGCTGCAGAGCTAGTTTTGAAGCTAATGAAGATTTTAAAGATTTTATGAATTTTGAAAGCATGCAACAATAATCCGTACCGTCGCTACAGTGTTTTGTATGGATGCTACAGTGTTCTGTACAAATGCTACATTGTTCCATACCACTACAGTGCTGTGCTGTAGTGTCGCGCTATAGTGTTCCTTGAAGGATTTTTCTGACATAATTTTTTTGAGCTTATTTGCAGCCTATCCTTAATCATGTTGTATCAAATTTGGTCAACCATTGTATGCACATTTCAAGACAAATAAAGAGGTCAGATCTGGACTAGTAAATATTTGTTTTTAGATTTTTATTAATACGTTTTACGCTCAGATTTTATATTGACCTTACAACATATGAATGTATGTTACTTTGTGTCTTATTTATCTGTCATTGGGCATTGATATTATGCAATAAACCTTTCACAAATCTGAATATAATAAAATTGCAAAAGAAAACTTCTTAACCTAAAGAAGTATGCAAAGTGTTTGACAAAATGTGTGTGAAGAGGAGTGCATGATTTTGGTGAAATTTTAGAGGGGCTGTTATAGTGGTATTAGAGCTACATTCCTGCTACCTTGAAGGGTTAATGAGCACTAGTGACAGAGCTAGAAGGTATTATGAAAGAGAGCAAAGAAGAAGGCAATTTCAGTTTGCAGGTCCATATCCGGAAGAGGATACACTTTCAGCAGTACTTGCAGCAAGGCAACCACTTACAGTTGTAGCAGAGATTGAAACAATGAATGGTTCAAAGAGTCTCTGAGATAGAGCTGAGAGAAGGTATGATGCTCAGAGTGTAGAAAACATATTGAATGACCTTGCACGAGGACAACAACAGATGATGCAACAATTTATGCAATCACATCAACAATTGATCACAGTCATTGGGCAAATGTCACAAAACATGAATACTCTCAGGGTAAATTAGAATGATACATGTGATGGTAGCAATGCAGGTAATCACATTCCTAGGAGAGATAATTCGGGTGGTTCAGAGAGACCATTTAGGCCTATATTCACACCTAGGAAAGAAGAAGAAGCACCATACCCTGAGGAGCAGCCATTGGTTGATGAGGTGGTAGCAGTTTATGATGAGTCCCATTCACTTCCTCATGCGATCAGAAATGAGTTATCACTGAACCAATATATGAATTAACGAAAAGATAAGAAAAAATTACAATAGGAACAAAGACCAAGAACTCAACTTAAGGAGTATCAACAAGCATTGAGCAAACTAACTCTTCCAAATTTTGATGGTAGTGGGAAGAGCATAGCATGTGCTTGGATTCACAAGTTGGATACATTTTTGACACTTAAGCCTATGCTAGAAGAGGAAGCAATTAAGTTTGCTACCTTGCATTTGGTGGCATCATGGTTTGGTGACACAAAGCCCTACTTTGATTCAGTCCTATGATGAGTTCAGCATCAAATTGATTGCTAGATTTGACCAGAAAGATGTCGAGATGTATTTTCGTGAGTTGGCATTGATTAAACAAAGTGGGGATGTTGATAGCTACATCAACAAATTCCAAAAAGTTGTTATGGTTCCGGACATGTTGAAAAAGAGAGTGGTAATGCTGTTCATAGAGGGTTTGAATGCAAACTTGAGGGGTTTGGTGAAGTCTTTCAAGCCTAGTACACTACAAGATGCTATCCAAATGACACTTGATTTAGAGACTACACCTCCCACATATCAATCCCAAAAGAAGAGCTTCAAGGGCAACAAACCATTTAGAACCTTCAATCAGCCTAAGCACATGCCACCTAAGATAGACTTAGAGACGAGGAATGAGTTGCGTAGGAAGAAGTTATGCTTCTCTTGCAAGGAGCCTTGGGAACCCTGTCATAGATGCCTTGGGAAAGGCAAAGCACATTACATAGAGGTCACTTCCGACATTGATGAGGAGATAGTTGACACTAGTTCGAATAGTGAATATGAGGAGCAACAGGGAGAGCATGATGATACTGCTACAGGAGACATGGCTCATGGTGCTATTGTTACATTATCGGGTGTTCCTAAGTATCACCCTTTCCGAGTGAGAGTACTTAAGGGACAACGAGTAACAGTTTGGTTGACAGCGGGGCCACTCATAATTTTATTGATGGGGGTCTAGTGGCGAAGAGAGGATTACAGGTTGAGGATTTTCCCAGTTTCAGTGTCATGGTAGTCGATGGCTTCAAGATGAGTTGCACTAAGAAGATTTCACAGTTGAGCATCCAGTAGGGGAATTATACGGTTATTGATGATTTTTACATGGTTGGGATTGGTGAGACCCATGTTGTTTTGGGAGTTCAATGGTTGCATTCACTTGATAGAGATAGTCAGGACTTCCAGAAGATGGAGTTGGAGTTTATGTCAGATGGGAAGAAGATAGTGTTGAGAGCTTTGGTGGATGGTGCACCAAGGGTAGTGATAGCCAAGAGGATGGAGGCGTTGTTTAGATATGATGAGGTTGCATGGGCAACCCAATGCTTTGTGTCGTCCAAATCTTCTTCTAATGTTGATAGGCATTATCACGTAAACATTCAGTTGGTTTTGGATAAGCGTAGTATGGTGTTTGGAGACATTCCACCTAGTAGACCTCTTGATTGTGGATTGCATGTGATTGAGTAAAAGGAGGGCTTCAAGCCCGTTATTCCTATGCCTTATTGTCACCCCAAAAGATTCAAAGAGGAGATTGAGAAAACGATAAAGGAGTTATTGGATATGGGACACATTAGACCTAGCTTTAGTCCTTTTGCATCTTCAGTGGTCTTGGTAAAAAAGAAGGATGGCATGATGAGAATGTGCATTGATTATCGTGCCTTGAATAAAAAGACCATAAAAAATAGGTACCCTATACTCAGGATAGATGAGTTATTGGATGAATTATATGGGGCAATTTACTTTTCAAAAATTGATCTTCATTCAGGGTATCATCAGATCAGAGTTTGTGAGGAGGATATACATAAGACATCATCCAGATGCCACTATGGACATTATGAGTTTTTGGTTACGCCCTTTGGTCTTACTAATGCTCTTGCAACTTTCTAGTCATGTATGAATCACATCTTTAATCGATAGTTACGAAAGTTTGTGCTGGTATTCTTCAATTATATTTTGATATACAGTAAGACATGGGATGATCACCTCAGGCACATTGACGAGGTGTTGGGCATTATGGAGACACAGTCCTTACTTGCAAAGGCTTCCAAATGTGAATTTGGAATGACAAAATTTTTATATTTGGGACATGTGATTGGTGCTGGAGGAGTGAAGGTGCACCAGGAGAAGATATTTGCCATTTTGGATTGGTCGCCACTGAGGAACGTTTTAGATTTGAGGGGTTTTCTTGGGTTATGCAGTTATTACAGGAGATTTGTCAAGGGGTTTTCTCAATTGGCAACACCTCTTACGGATCTCACTAAGCAGGGGGCATTCAAATGGTCGGATGAGGCTCAAGCTATATTTGATAGATGTAAGGAGGTGATGAGCACTTGTCCACTGTTGGCCTTACCAGATTTTTCTCAACCGTTTGTACTAGAGTGTGATGCATCCGATGAAGGGATAGGTGTTGTGCTTATGCAGAAAAGACATCCCATAGCTTATGCCTATGAGAGTAAAAAGTTGAGAGACGTGGAGCGATTATATTCCACCTATGATAAGGAGATGCATGCCATCATGCATGCGTTGGCAAAATTTAGGCAGTATTTGGTGGGTGGAAAATTTGTGGTGAGGATGGACCACAACCGTTTGAGACACTTTTTGGAGCAAAAGGATTTGAATGAGCGCCAACAAAAGTGGGTAAGAAAGATTCAGGGATATGAATTCAATATTGAATATGTTAAGAGTAAGAAGAATGTTGTAGCATATGCATTATCCAGGTTACCCACACTTTGTTCTATGGCAGAGATTTTAGCTAATTGGAAGGCTTACCTTTTGGTTGAGTATTCCAAGAATACATTTGCATGCGAGCTTATGGACAATAAGATTCAGGATGATAGGTATAAGGCGATTAATGATGTGATATATTATAAGCACAGGATATATTTGGTACTTGAATCTAAGATGAAGGATAAGATTTTGAGGGCTGTTCATGATACACCTCTAGTGGGACATCCAGGTTCTTCAAGACCTACAAGCAGATTAGGGAGAGATTCTCATGGAAGGGTCTCAAGGATGATGTCTTGTGTTATGTTAGAGTGTATGACTTGTCAGTAGAACAACTTTGAGCATACTTTTCCCGCAAGATTACTTTAGACATTGCCTATTCCTAAGTAGAAGTGAGAGAGTATATCTTTGGATTTTATTATAGGTCTTCCGAAAGTACAAGGCAAAGATTGTATATATGTGGTTGTTGACAGATTGACTAAGTATGCACATTTGTTTGCTATTTCAATTGATTATAGGGCACCCCAGGTTGCAAGTTATTCCTTAGAGAGGTGTTTAGACTTCATGGGCTTCCGAGGACCATTGTCAGCGATCGAGATAGCAGGTTTCTCAGTGTGTTTTGGTAGGAGTTATTTAGATTGGTTGGTACTCAGTTGACCCCGAGCACTAGCTACCACCTGTAGACAGATGGACAGACGGAGATTGTAAATAAATGGGTGGAAGGGTATTTACGCAATTATGTTGCGGGGCAACAAAAAGCTTAGTTCAGGTGGTTGTATTTGGGAGAGCATTGTTACAATACCACCTATCACATGTCGATAGCCATGTCACCATTTAGAGCCTTTTATGGGTATGACGCTATTTCTTTTGTAGACTTAGCATTTGATGACAATCTAGCTCCTAAAGTGAGAGAGTTGATGCAGGATAGCTAGGAAATTCTCAAGTCCCTTAAGGAGAATCTTCACCGCGCTCAAAATCAACAAAAGGTATATGTTAATAAGCACAGGGTTGAGAGGACATTCAAGGTTGGTGATTTGGTTTTCTTGCACCTACAACCATACAAACAGTCTACATTGAAGAAGAGTGGTGCATAAAAGTTGAAGCCTCGAATTTATGGCCCCTACAGGATCGTGAGGAGAGTTGGAGAGGTTACGTATGAGCTAGAATTGTCTGAAGATAGGAAAATTCATAATGTATTTCATGAATCTTGCCTCAAAAGGGCACTTGGGCAACACATTATAGCTTCTCCAGAGCTTCCACCTTTAGATGAGGAGGGCAAGTTGGTTTTGGTGCCTGATACTATCTTGGATATGAGGGAGCGTAGATTGAGAAACAAGGTGATAATGGAGCATTTGATTAGATGGAGAGACTTGCCTATCGAGGATGCTACGTGGGAAGGTGAACAAATTCTATAGCATCCAGATTTGCAATTGGTTGAGGGCAAGCAATTCCGGGAAGGGAGGACTGTAATGTCCCCTTTTTTCGAGCGATCATCCAACAGGGTCAGCTATCTTATTTTATTCTCATAGGCTATGATCAGGGATTACAAGGGAATAAAATAAAATAAATTATTTATAAAGTTGTCCAAATAATTTAAATTATAAGGATAGCTTTATTTTTAATTAATTTAATTAAAGTGATTCAAATAAAAAATAAATATTATAAAGTCATTTTATTAAATAAAGTGTTCTTCTAGAAGCCTTGAGGAGGTTAAATTAGATTCTTCTAGAAGACTCAGTTGAACCTTTAAAAAGAGATGAGAGCAAGTCATTTGGACATCTTGGTTTTGATATTTTCTATCAGAGAATTTTGGAGAGCTTGTGTTTGCAAGTTCAGCGTGCCCTAGGACGAAACCCCTTGGGTAGATCGGTTGTTTGGACGAAAATCCATTCAACTTATTGGGTGGATTCATTCCAGAATTCACACTTGTGCTTATTTGATTAGTTTATGGATGATTGAAGCTTCAAAGAATAAATTGCTACAGAGATAGTTTTGAAGTTAATGAAGATTTTGTTGAAGATTTTATGAATTTTGAAAGCATGCTACAGTAATCCATACCATTGCTATAGTGTTCCGTATGGATGCTACAGTGTTCTGTACCACTACAGTGCTGCGCTATAGTGTCGTGCTACATTGTTCCTCGAAGGATTTTTTCGACAGAAAATTTACATGCTTATTTGCCGCCTATCCTTAATCATGTTGTATCAGATTTGGTCAACCATTGTATGCACATTTCAAGACAAATAAAGAGGTTAGATCTGGGCTGTTAAATACTTTTTAGATTTTTATTAATAGGTTTTACGCTCAGATTTTATATTGACCTTACAGCATATGAATGTATGTTACTTTGTGTTTTATTTATCTTTCATTGGGCACCAATATTATGCAATAAACCCTTCACAAATCTGAATATAATAAAATTGCAAAAGAAAACTTCTTAACCTAAGGAAGTATTCAAAGTGTTTGACAGAATGTGTATGAAGAGGATTGCATGATTTTGGTGAAATTTAAGAGGGTCTCTTACACAAAGTCAACATCATCATGTGGTTCATTGGAATCACAAGTAGTAGTAGTGCCACTCCGACTAGCCATGCCATGCCGGTCTTGTGAAGAACTCTACCTTTTTGTCGAGTAATGAAATGTTTGCAATCGAAGAATCCAAGTTAGGATGCCTGGGCTTTACATCCCAACCCATTGTCGCCTCCTTGCTTGTAATTTCATTTCCTGTTTGATAGAAGGCATAGGTTGGAATGCACATAGACCAACTCCTTTGCTTTCTTTGTTGCTTGCTTGTTGCACTTAACCGAGCAGAGAAAAGTGTACGTACTTTAGTTCCGCTTAGCTGAAGAGGCACTCACAATCTTTGAGGCAAAGTCAATGCAAAATAAAAATTTACAAATTTAAAATGTTAAAACTAAAATTAAATATTAGATAGTATAAACTTAAAACAAAAAGAAAGTTAGAGAGTTAAAAAAGTTACTCGTGATAGAATTCTTATTGCAAAATGCTGGAGGTGCATTAATCCTTGCCCATGGAGGTGCAACCAATTATGAGCACTCTTCTTGTACTTGTTTTGAAGAGTGCTAAAGGTGTGACTTGTGTAGACTGAAATTCCCGACCTGTCCCACAACCGTGTCTTCTACATTTGGATTGCGGAAGAGTATAACAAATGCCACCTTATAACCATCACTAACCTCAATATCCATGTTTGGTGGCACCCTCTTGGGCAAAGAAATAATCTTAGTGCCGTAGTATTTTGGAGTTAAGGCAAAGGCAAGGAGATGCTAGGGCGTCCTTTCCATTCGACTGATCAATGAGTGCACTTGCTTGAAGAAGCTCTCTATAGGATCTTGCTCATTGGCATTTATGATGTATTCAATATTCTTAATCATTGTAGTAAAAAATGCGGGTACCCTTTGGGTACCTGCATAAACCCTAATTTTTTTTGTAGAAAGGGTAGACGACCGAGTAACCATTGGACAGTTACCAGGGCAAAAACCACGGTTTTCTGAGAGCGGTTACTTTTCGAAAACCTCAGTTTTTGGCCTGGTAACTGGCCAAAAACCGACAACCTAAATAATTTAACAAAAGTGCACGCTTATTTGCTTAAAAACTAATATAAAATATGTTTATGACTCTGAGTTATGTGTTCTTTGAATCTCTACAATCATTTTTGTACATTCATTTCATTTTCTTATGTATTTTAGTGTATTTTATGAATTTACATATTTTTTAAAGTAGTGATAAAAGTGCTGAGTCCTGAGTACAGGTAACAATTTTTGGCTGCCAAGTAACCATGGTTCCCGAGTTTTTATACTACGTTCTTAATCATTGAGACATTTCCATCATAAATCTTGCCCAAACATTGATGATCGATATCAACAAATCTGATCATACTCATGATGGGCTCGGTAAAACTGAGCAAGTAATCTACACAAGCACACCACTTGTTATCTAGGATCAACTCTTTCACTTTTTGGGCTCTCTTTGTGTTTGAATACCTCCATATAGTCCAAAGGTTGTTGATAACCATGTTGCACGATGCCTCTGAGTTACAAACTTACAATATAATATTAAAATTTTAAATTAATGATTAAAATTTAAAAAAAAAGATATTTACCTTTAGCAACTCCAACTTTGAGAAGGACCCGAAGATGCCTTGGGACGTGATGGTTTGTGATTAACAGTTGGATATCAATTGCCTTGGCATACACGTGTTTAATCTGGTCAATTTTGTTGCCCAGTAGCATTGGGTTGAGGCAATGAATGACACTATATGTTAAAAATATGTGTCTGTGCCTCGCTTCAACAAACATCCTTGTGGCTTGGAATTTTTTAGCATTGTTCATTATAACTTAGAGACAATGTTTTGAGTCCCCATCATCTCAATGGGCTCTACAAGGATGTTGGCGATGATTTGTGCATCCTATACTTGCCCCTCACAACCAACGACCCTTGGAAGCATTGCCCTTTTCGGGCACATTGCAATTACATTAATGAATAACCTATTAACTACATTATTCCATACAGTGAAAACGATGGACACCTTTGTATCGATCCATGATTCCCTAATGGTCTACTATGAATATCCATGTGTTTTTTTTTGGCCAATAAGGTGGTGCACACCTTATCATCCCCTAGGATATTGTACCCTTTAGGGGATTCATTGATGACCATTTCCCACTAATTTGGTCATCAAACAACATTAAATGGTAGTCCGCAGAGACAAATACAATGCCCGATGAGCTTATTGGCTACTTCCTTGAATTCATTCTGAAATGACCTTTCCAATGGGTTCACACCTTTTTTTCTTTTGTGAGAAAGAGGTTAATTCTCTTCCTCTATAAAGAATGTTGACAAAAATGGATGTGATGCAACCATGATAGGGCTATGAGATGGAGAAGCTGGTGGCTTGCTAGATCTAGTTCCTTTCTTTGCTAAAGGATGCTTCAATTTTAGGTCAATTGCTACATCCACTACTGATTTTTTTTTGACGTATCTAAGGATCGTTGGTGTTGGCAACCCCTTTCCACTTGGCCGCCAATGCAACCTTTGATTCCTTGCCCAGGAATCACACATAATTGGGATTTCTGCCAACTGTATGAGCTCTTATATGTGACACTACACTTTGTGCAATGCCAAGTATACCCCTTCCACCTAGAACCTGTTCTAACATCGTGATATACTTCCAAAGGAGCGAGAAAGGATTGGTTTGAAAGTTGCTGTTGCCCCCTGCTCCATCAAGCTAGCGCTTGCAGCCATTCTAGCAAGTACCTATAGTTACCTCATAGAAAAGAAACAAACATAAGACTATTAAGGGGAAAAGAAACCTATTTGGTGAAATAATGTTTAAAAAAATAACAAAAAATTTGAAAACAACCACCCAATATGAAGACTGAAATTTGAAAGGAATCTTAAAATTAAAATCTAAAAAAACCACAAAAAAAACTTAAATTCAATCAACAATCCTCCCTTTTGCAAGCTCCTTAAATCCCTTGGCACCAGACGGCCACTTGTAGCAGTGTAGGATTAGCGAAAGAGCAGAATTTCAGCCCTTTGCAATTGACAAAAAAAAAGTGAGTAAGTATGCAACGAGAGGTAAGTGTGTTGTTGTTTGCTTTTGACAAAATGAAGGCGATAGAGCCTTTTAGGGTATCCACATATTTTTTTATTGTTTTTTAAATTCCAAGTTGACTGTTTTTAAGGCAAAACAAAAAAAAAAAAAAAAAAACATTTTTTTTTTAATGTTTAGGACTGTGGGTCCTTGACGGGTCTGTTCCGGGTTCACCAGGGTCTGTCCTCAGATGGACCTGAACCGGCTGTGACGTACCTGGGCCAGACCATATGGTGAACCCGACTAGGACCGGTACTCAGTACACACCGTACTGGGACTGTCGCCCCCTCCCCCCCCGGTACACAAGGACCCGGGAAACACTTTTTTTTTTTATGTTTAGGACTGTGGGTCCTTGACGGGTCTGTTCCGGGTTCACCAGGGTCTGTCCTCAGACGGACCTGAACTGGCTGTGACGTACCTGGGCCAGACCATATGGTGAACCCGACCAGGACCGGTACTCAGTACACACCGTACTGGGACTGTCCCCCCCTCTCCCCCCGGTACACAAGGACCCGGGAAACATAGGCTTGCACGATTGGTGTTTGGCCTTGTGTACCATGCTTGGATTTTACTCTGGGCTCCGAGAATTTTAGAATCACTAGGGCACTGTGTTAGATTGGCATAGGTCAGGTGCTATTGATAGAACAGTTGCATCAGCAATGAACTGGTACCACCCTGAAAGCAATTGAAATTTAAAAGGCAAAAGACAGTCCCATATCAACCTGAAAGTAAAATGGGATATCTTAGAGATAGGCTGACTAACCTATACTGGGTTTAAGAGGACACTTTTTTGTCTTAGAGGGAAACTCATGCATTTTTATTCAAATCTCTTTTATGATATCTTTTTGTACAGCATTCCAAAGTGAACATCCACTGATCACTTTTTTTATTTGTCAGGTACTTGATGCAACAAGCAATGAACCTTGGGGTCCACATGGGACAGTTATGGCAGAAATTGCTCAGGCTACAAGAAATTTGTAAGATAATATTGTCACGTTTTTGCATTAGGACTCTCTCACAGGATTACTTTTGTTCTTGGAAATCTTCCAAAAAAGAACTTAATAGAGCAATTTGCATTGATGCAGCAATGAATGCCAGTTGGTTATGAGTGTTCTCTGGAAAAGGATTAGTGATACTGGCAGAAACTGGCGTCATGTTTACAAGGTACACTGCATTCCTCCTCCTTTGGCAGTTATTAGCAATTTTAAGTGGCATTTTTACTTGTCCTTTGATTGCTAGAAGTCAATCTGAGCTGTATTTGAGTTGCCTGAGCTGACATTTTTCATTATTTTACCTTTTTTTTTGTAAATGCAAATGTTTTTGTTTTCATACTTTTGCCAAAATTACGAAATTGATTTCATTCTCATCTTATGGTACTTTCTTAGCTTTATAATGTTTTACTAAGAAAATGATCTGTCTTTTCAAGGCATTGACTGTTCTGGAATATCTGGTGGCAAATGGATCTGAACGTGTTATTGACGAGCTTTTGGAACATACCTTCCAAATTTCGGTATAATACCTGCCAAGAGATTACTATTTTTGGTCTAGGAACTGTATGTTAGCAAGCTGAAAGTAATTAGCTTTTAGATTTGATTCATGCATTGTTTTCTGCCATGTATTGAATTTCTTTAGGTTGGTTTAGCAAAATATTTTAGATCGCTGTTTTAGTAATGAGATTGACAGTGTAAATTTTCATTGATAGACACTTTCAGATTTCCAGTTTGTTGAACTAAATGGAAAGGATCAGGGAATCAATGTGAGAAAGAAGGCTCAGAGTATTCTATCTCTTATCAACGACAAAGATAGAATAAGAGAAGCGAGACAAAAGGCGGCAGCCAATAGGGACAAGTAAGTGGCTAAGTAGTCGGTTACTCCCAAATATATATAAGAAAACACAATTATTGGCTGATGAGCTTATTCTTTCTTCCATATACATGTCGCACAACATAAATATGCAATTTTGTTAGGTATGGTGGCCTTTCTTCATCAGGAGGATACAAGCCTAGTTCATATTCAGGGTTTGGTGGTGGATACAATGGTGATCGTTATGACGACGATTGGCGTGGAAGTCGAAATGGAGGCAGATCTGATGATAGTAATGAGCAAGGAAAAGATAATTATGGTGATAATTACAAAGATCAAGACCGTCGTGGTCGAGATGGTAGTGACCGCTTCAGAAATAGTATAGATAAATATGAAGATGATGACTTTGCGAGAATCAGGGATCATGAAGATGATAGATTTAACCCTAACAAGGGGTACAATGAAGATGATCACACTTCTTCAAGGTGCATTTCCTATGCATAACACTTATTTGCTTATATGGTCTGTTTCCCAAATTTGCTTTACAATTTTTTTTGCCTTATTAATCTATTTTTTTAAGCCCAAGGTTTGTGCAAACAAATTCCTATGCATCACTCTTATTTACTTATTTGGTATGTTTCCCAAATTTGCTTTACAAAATGTTACGTAGGAATCAAATGGGTGTCTTGTTAATTATATTTTTATAAGACTAAGGTTTGTGCAAGCAAATTTCCTACCATCGCTAAAATAAAATTCTGCATTGCAACTTTTTTGTAAATGTTCCATTTTGATTGAACTATTTGAAATGATTACAAGTTTGATCTTTTGGGATTTGAATTGCCAACTAGATTAGCATTGCATGTTTAGACTACGACCCACTAGATTAGTATTGCAATGTTGATTTTATTGTGCTGATAATGCATCTTACTATGAGAACTTGGAAATTATTATTATTATTTTTTTAAACCAATCAAAATACCATAATTCTATGTGAAAAGATCACTACAAGAGAGTTTGATACAATATTAAAATTTAATTGTGGACTCAAATACAGTTCTACTGTTAATTGTATAATATTAACAAAGAAAACAGTGGCAGCTATGGCTGCACCCGGAGTGGGGGTCCATGCATTGGCTATTGTGGGTTTATCTATGTTCTAATTAATAATGTAATTTATCTTATATTTTCTCTATGTTAATCATAGTTTTGGGAGTCTTCTAAGCGTAATAATTTTGATTGTGTATTAGGACGATTAATTAATCTTTTTGTCTAAAGCCATTATTTAACGATGGTTATGATCTTCATGAGTGTGTTTGTCAATAAATTTACAAAATACTCTCTCTGTTGGCAGGACAAAGCCAAAACAACGTGCAAAGTGCTTGAGTATTGAGCATGCAAATGAACACCTCAGCTTGTTGTTTGTCATGCATGAGTTTTAATGTACATGTCAGTACAAATTCTACACGTCATTAGGTGTGGCTTGAGCTATGAGTAGGAGTTTCATCATCCAAGGGTCTGAGGAAGTGCCTTGTCCAAACTTAATGAGACCAATTAATTATAAAGCTAGGGATTGTATCGGCACCTTGGATTATCCTTAGTCTAACATCTATATTTCACCATAATAAAAAATGTAAGCCATTCTTGCATGCACCAAGAAAGAGAGGGTTAGAGCTTTGCCTTGACAATGTTGCTACCATTGCCATCCTCTGCTACAACTTTATTGTTCTTCTCGAGCTGTGGCCTGTCACCTTCATCATATACCTTCAACTGGATCATGAAACATTTAGCCACCTTTTCTTTGTACACAATGTTGCCCCAATCTTCATAAAATCTACCTCTGTGAGCAGGGTTATGAATTTGTCTTGAACCTCTTTGAAGAGTCCTGCTAGAATATGCATCATTTGTCATTGGGTTGGTAGGACAGTGCTTGGCAACACCTTCATGCCATTACGCATATCAAGCAAAACTGTGACCCATCATCCTCTTTCTCCTTCACTTTAGGGTGCATGTAGAAGTTGAGGAGTCATTGCAGCATCCCTTCCATTTTCTCCAAGAAAGAGACCACTTTTGAGGGGCTATACCTATTGCATTGGTGAGAGTGCTTGAGCTTTGCCAATGTTGCCTTATCGCAACCGAATATCATCAAGTTGAGTTATCAAAGGGACAAAATTTCATGATGTGGTAGGTATGTTAACTTTCCTCAATTTTCATAGGGTGTGATGGAAGTCTATGGATTTTCAACCTCCGAAGCCCACAAGCACTCGCTCGGGTGCTCTCAAATTCCTATTAGGTGTAGGGCAGCATCAATATTAGCATAATTAGACTTAGTATAGTATGCTCCTGGACAATTTATTAATTATGATTTTATTTTGGGAAGGGCATAACGAAGTGATAACCATTTGTTTGTATTTATATGGACAGTGTGAAGTAGTGGAAATCATCCTATCTTGGAAATTCGTAGCTGTTATTTGCTTAGCTCTGCTATTTGCTATTGCTGTTATATTTCTACTCAGTTTGTGTGTACGCAGAAGTACTACCTAGCTGTAAAAGCATCATTAGTGAACCCGACATAGAAGTGTGAGAGAAGGTTTATGTTGGTATATATGTAGACATCAAATTTGAGTGCCAAACAAGTGATTCAACCCCACAAAGCAAGAGGCGACGATCAAAACAACCGAAAGTCAGAAGCGAGAAGATTGCCTAGGTTGTGGAGGAACAATCACACTACTGATATCAATATCCATTAGATTCTGGTTTTGGAACTTGAAGATACATTATCCACCAACTTGGGCAGCTTGAACTTTGAAGCATGGTTAACATTCCGGCCGGATCCAGATTTTTTGGCCAGCCCGGAAAAGTTTGACTGGGTTGGCCCATTTTTTTTTAAAACTTATTTTATTTTTATTTTTAAAGTTTTCTGCGGGAAAAAAAAAGCCCAGGAACGATAGATATTATATAATATCGACATTTTTTATTACTTTATTAATGTTTTTCATTGTATTTGTCAATTTTTAATATTTTTAAAATCATGTTGCAGGGAGCCCCCCTGTTTCCTGTCTGGAAATGTTTCTGGGAAGCCTCCGAATGTTTCCAGGGTGTTTCCAGCCATTTCCTGATGTTTCCAAGGGATTCTGGCGTAGAAAATGGTCAAAGTCAACCCCAGAAAAAAGATGAACGAGACAATATATATAAAATAAATATTTAACTTATGCTTTAAGTTATATTTTATGTATATACTTTCAGGATGTTTGAGAGTGGTTTCGGGCCTCTAGGAGCTATAATGCAAATTCTAGGTTTTGGAGGATCCTATCATATTTCAGAGTTAGTCAGATTTAAGGGTTTCAGAATTTCAGACTTAGCCATATTTCAGGGTTTCAAGATTTCAAGGAGACACCATAAGAGGTATGAAGGCTGCATGAAGGGATGTAGGTATGATGGAATAGTTTGAAAACATCTCTTGCAAACTGCCACGAGCTGATCCCATCCCATACCTTGTGCACCCTTTAAGGCATACACTCAAGAAGCTTCGATGCACCGGGGAGCCCCTACAAACTAGACGATTTATAGTCAGTAAATGTTAAAGGTGAAAAATAGTGGGAGTGGAATTCATGATTTTGAGGACAATCTAGATGATTTATTCTAGATTTGTGTGTACATTTTTGAAGTAATGAATGACTAAATACCATATATTTTTAATAGTTTTATCTTTTATAGAATAAAAATGAGTATTATGCTACATTACCGATACGGATACGGATACGGGTACGAGAATTGGATACGTTAATAAGGGGAATTTTTTTTGGGGCTTGGATACGACCGCACAAATATATATATATAATTAAAAATATAAAATATATAGCCATATAAGCAAAATTAACCACATAATATGCATAGAGGAAACATAATAAGTTAAATAACCACAAAACATATTAATAATTCAATGCCAAATATCATAATATTCAATTGTCGAGCTTAGATAAGTTTTATTACAAGTACATAGTGTAATTGTTACAATGTATGGACAAAAATAAAGACAGAATAAATTGCACTCTCTGCAGTTTGGTGAAGATTACAATGAGATTACCTGGTGTTAAATCAACTTAAGCCTATGCCCTGTTCTCTTCTTTGAGCTTATTTATGAGTTGAGCTTTTGTATTATACCTGTGCAAATGATCTTACCATATGCATTGCACAAAAAGAGTCCCGGAGAACCATATTTTTGGGACATGAAGGATAAGCAAAAAAAGACATTGATTTCAACCTCTCCCTCATCTTGATCATGTTACAGACATTTATTTCCTTTATTTTGGCAAGGCTGAAACACGATCCAATAACTGGAAGACTTGCTGACTTGCTTTGGAAACCTTCATAGCTGTTATATACACCCCTAATAAAGAAGATACAGATGAATCGACTGAGGCTCACGTTTTGAAAACACAGCCAACCATTGAAACTGCAGAGAGGTTTTCATACTTTATTTTGTTTTTTGAAGTCTGTGTTTGACTTTTTATTAAGCGAAATTGGAAAAAAAATTAAAATGGGCAGGAAGCACCATGGAAATGCCCAGGGAGCGTCCCTGGGCTTGCATATACTCCCAGATACGTCCCATGATGTATCCGGGCATATCTGCAGGACCAGGGATGCTCCCTGGGCGTTCCCCCCACGTTTCCCCTGCGCTCCTGTATTCGGGAGTGTTTCCCCGGCGTTTCTAGGCCCTCCAGGGGCATATCCGGTAAAGTAGGTATTTTATATATATATATATATATATATATATATATATATATATATATATATTGTATGGATGTTTGCACGGCGTTTACAAATCAAGGGTTTTTGAAAATTGGCATTTCCACGTTTGGGAATGTTTCCATTTCCGTTTCCAGATAATCTAGTTTTAAAACCATGCTCCTATATATATATATATATATATATATTCTGGATCGGATTTTTCCAATCTTTTGCAAGAATTCTGGATTTTCGGATTTTTTTGCACTCCAAAATGGATCCGGATTTCTGAACTTGGTAACTATGCTTTGAAGTGTCCCAAGGACTCTGTGAAGGGTTGGAAGATGAGTTGCCACTAAGGACAGAGAACTGAAAGTATACACTGAAAAAGAAATAAGAAGTCACTTGGACCAGTTTGCTGCCCAGAAAACTGGAAACCTAGAACTTAGTTCTAGACCGCCAAAAACGAAAAGAATGGAGTCAAAGACATTAATGATCTCAAAACCAGCAAGGTACCGTGGTGCGAAAAATCAGGACCCAACATTCCATTGTCTATATTGGGAGGATTATTGGAAGGTAAATGGCATCAATGCTGACAAAACCTGATTGGGATATTTTCCTGGAGAATTACAAGACTGCAATCAAATGGTACAAGCAGCTAAAGGTTGACGAGAAGGATACTTGGGCAAAAGTCAAGACTGTTTAACAAGGAATTGCCACATGGTTGCCCAAACATTGAATTATTAAAGTATTGAAAAGGTGAATCAATAAAAAAATATAATAG
The DNA here is from genome assembly GCA_037957365.1 of Torreya grandis. Lineage (NCBI taxonomy): Eukaryota > Viridiplantae > Streptophyta > Pinopsida > Cupressales > Taxaceae > Torreya > Torreya grandis. Next base: position 2,922,064 of record JARHVA010001937.1, read on the forward strand.
AATGATGTTAAATCTGGAACAAATTAGAAAATCTCATTGATGAAGCTGTAAAACATCAATACTTTGTAAATGAATTGTAGAAAGTATTTAAAGAGAGTTTGAGGTTGTCTAACCCCAAAATACCATGATACCCACTAGAGAACGCTCGATGTAGAACAACAACAATATCAACAAAAACAGAACGTTGAAGAAGAAGAGGACAAGTGTAATTTAGAAGTTATACTAGAATTGCTAAGTGAGAAAGACAGTAAAAAGATGAAAAATGAAAGATGGTAATATGGTGTCTAGAATGTTGTATGGAAGGGCACAAGGAGGATGAATGTCCAGTAAAATATTGTGTGATCTGTAATGTAAAGACACATGACATTACAAATAGAGGACAAGCCTTTTATGATGGAACAAGAGTCATCTTCACGTGGAGGATACTGAAACAGAAGAAATCAAAGATCAGCTTGCAATAGTGAACAATATAAATACTTGTTGGCAGACACAAAGAAGGAATGGGATATATCTGTAGAACAACAGTGGATGAAGGATGGAATCCAGGATGTTCAAGACATTACAATCAATCAAATGATATGGGGGAGGGGGTTGTCCAAGAGGCCACACCACCTCAAGCAGTCCACAAAACAAGAGTGGGTAGGCTAAGAATGAAGAGCGGAGAAAAAATTCAAATTAGTAAGGAAACAATTCCGATGTAGCAGTTAGTATCTACGATAAATGGAATAATGGTAACAATTTAGTAAAACTACCCATGGACCGTTTTCCATGGTTAGCCCAAGCACAAAGTTAGCACAACCACAAGAAATACCAACAAAGAACGAAGATAAGGATGCATTTATACTAGGAAAGGATGATATATTGAATATAAGCTATAACCATTGAAATTTGAAATATAGTTCTTTCAATTGCTTTGATAGATGGTGGATCTGGAACAAATATACTTCCAAAAGATTATGGAAAAAACTGGGAAAGTCAACATTGATTCCAACATATTTTGGATTGAAAATGGCAGATAAGGAGCGGGTATTTCCTATAGGAATTTTATTGGATCAAGATATTGTAATAGCCGGGAAAAAACTAAGCATAACTCTGTAACTACGGTACTGGATTCTCTAAAACCACCTCCCTGTACCTAACCGAAATGGTTTTGGTACTAATTCTGGTTCTGATTTGCCTCAGAAACATTTAGCTCTTTCCAGGAAATGCGTATCAGGAAGGGCATGACATTTCTGGGACAAACCCCCGGCAGTGGCCTGCTGAAAGTTTAAAAGAACTGGCAAAAAACAAACGAACATGGATCTAACCAAACCTAAATCATATATCATAATGTCTAAACCAATGATATCTTGAATTATGTAGTGTTGTGTTAATATTTGTTTATGTTAATGCTGATTATGCACATAACGTTGATATTATAGTAAATTTTATGTACAAACATTTCCACGACAAATTGTACCCAGGGTCCTCAAAAATCTGTGTTTCTCACAATTGTATTGGTATCTGTACCTGCAACCATTTCCTATTAACTTAGATTTATAATTATAAAGATGGGAAGTGTGTTGCAGCATTATGATGCAACACATTGCAGACCGTGGCAGGAACAGGTGAAAGCAATCTCTGATTGGGAACAAAAGACTATTATGGTAAAAATTGGGAGAGTTTGGTTAACAATGGACACCTTAAGAGTGCAAAGTTATTGGAGAGCAGCAATCTAGTTCAAGCAGTGGCTCCAACTCAGAAGATGATTGTGAACCTGACGAGAAAGGAGCGTTGCATTTAGATTAATGTTCGGAAATAGCAGGTATACAGACCGGGGTTCTCTCCATTGTAAAATGGGTGAAAATGAGATGACGATGCCTGCATGCCTAGTAGAAGCTGAAATATTTCAACAAACATGAACAAAACATAGAAGAATAAGGAATCAGCCCTTTTACATCATAAATATAGAAATAGAGTGATATGATAGAGGGGAATGATTGCCCCACCTATTTTAGGGACTATAAACTTGGTGAAGCTGAATTAGATATGCCACCTGCATATGAGTTTCCATATGAACAAATTATTCAATATGAAATACCAATTTTACAAGAAGTAAATTTGGGGACATAAGAGGAACCAATAATAATTACTATGGGTGCAAATTTGGCATGAGCAGCCATACAATTTTTTTTCAGAATGTAAGTGTTGTGTGGACCTATAAATATCTGAAAGAGGTGTGACAAGAACTATGTGAGCACTGTACCGACCTAATACCCGATGCTTTACTAGTAAGAAGAGCATATAAAATGAACCTGTGAATTGCAATAAGGGTACACAAAGAAATAGAAAGGATGTTGGAAAAATGGCATTATTTTGAAGGCAGCTACAAGTGAATGGGTGCCACCAATAGTGATTGTATGCAAGAACATTACAGAAAAAATGAGAGTTTGTGGAGATTTTAGAAGCCTGGATGCAGTGACAAAGAAGTCTCCCTTCGCAATGCGTTTGCCTATAAAATTTTGGGAGAAGTAGCAAGTAGTTAGTTGTACTATTTTTTTGATGGTTTAGGGTATAACCAAATGAATATTGTGGAAGAGGAAAGCTGAAAACCACTCTCATATTGGTGTTTGGAATGTGTGCTAACAAAAGAATATCATCTGGCTTGTGTGATGCTCCAACATTTCATTGAAAACTTATATTTATAGTTAAGAAGATAACCACAAAAGATTATTTTCTAGATGATTGGTGCATCTATGGGATGAGGGATGACCACCTGAGAGCATTGTCACAATACATGTGTTTGTGTTAGGTGATTGTCATTAAAACCAAAAACGTTTTAGTTGCTTGTAGCATATGGTAAATTGTTAGGAACGTAGTTTGTAAAGCGGGAATGAAGAAGGATCATGATAAAATAAAGGTAGTAAATGAATTCCAAGCCCCTAAAGATGTAGGGTAGGTGAACTCTTTTTAGGAGATATTGGGTACCATAGGAGGTTTATAAAGATTTTTGTAAGTTTTTTGTATCCGCTCGATTATTTGTGTGAGAAAGAAGGTACCATTTGAATGGGGACCCAAAAACAAGATGCTTTTGAAAAGCTAAAAGTAATGTTGATAAGGGCTCCAAGTATGTTGGACCCCGATTGGGACAAGGAGTTTCACATCCATGTGGATGTGTCGAATTATGCTATTTGCTTTACATTGTCACAAGGATTGCATGAATTAAACTATCCACTATATTTGCCAATTGGCAAGAGATTGCTGAGTAAAGTAGAAAATAATTACACAACTGAAATAGAAGCGTTAGGAATGGGGTATTCAGTCCAAAAATTATGGTGCTATCTCTTGTAAAATCCATTTATATTCTTTGTGAACCATCAAGTGTTGTACTTAATCAACAAGCCAATCACACATGGAATAATTTATAGATGTTTGTTGCTATTACAAGAATTTACCTCTTCAATAGTGGTAAGAAAATAAGTCATGTAACTGCAGAATACTTATTCATGGTTATTTTCATATAGCCATGTTGGTGAAGTATTATAAGGAAAAAGGAGAATACTTATCCACTGTTGTCAACCTGGAGTTGCACCCTGAATCGAAGACGTGCTGAAATGGCTAATCTTCTCTCCAGTTGAAACAATGGGATCTTCTCACGAGGGTGGGTTCCTCAATGGTGAGAAGAACCATTAGAGAACGCTGGTTCCTGTAAGATGTATCAATGAGGATCTTTACTCTGTGATGCAGACTACCATGGAAAAGGGAGAAATAAACTTGAAGGGGAAATCCTACCTAATGACGGTGATACACCAGAATGTTGATCCACCCTACTTGGAACCTTGAACACTGAACAAACAAGGGAAAATGAAGACCTTTGATTTCAATTGATCACTACGCATAAGTATTTCTTGAGAAGGTTCGATTCGATCCAATGACAAAAACGTGACGGAAAACGATGGAGAGAGGTTTGATACAAGACAATATGCAGCCACCTAACATTCACTTACAGCTTCAACAAAAGACATAAAACACTGAACATGACCTGCATAACGTGATAAGCTAGCAACTAGGTACGAATCAGAATTTGGGAAGGGAGAAAAATCTACCACGTATGCAAATTGCTGAATGAATGTGCACTATGCCAGCACTTGAAATCTGAAAGTACAGTCCTATTGATTAAAGAGGTTACACAACTCACCAATGACAAAGTCTGGTCTTACCAAGAGAGGGATGCATTTTACAAGGCTAAAAAGCCATTAATATAGAAAATTACAAAAAGCCAAGAGATTGGCATTGGAAAATAGAGGAGTAAACTCAAACCAACTCAGCCTTTACAAAAGTCTATTTTGTCTTGCATGAAAATTCCTTGCGTTGAAAAAGAAGAAGACAAGCTTTGGATGCATAAAATCTACGAATAGATGTCTTGACTTGAAAACCAGTCAACTTCGAAACAAGAGTAGTCAAATCCACTCGAACTGTTGGAACGTTTGAAAGTCTCCCCTTTGCATGAAATCAATGCAAATGCCAAATTAAGAATTACGTTTGAACCGTCGAAACATTTCAAGCTTTGAGACAAACGAGAGTGCGTGCATGGAATTTCTTTTGTTTAAGCTTTCCACCGTTCCACTACTCGAGTCCTCATGCGAAGCGAGCCTTTGTTTAAGAACTGAAAGTGACGTGTTAGAACAGTCAAATCTGGACGTGTCTATTTCTATTCATGGTTGTTGCATGCTCTTGTATTCTCAGACTATTTAGGCATGTTCACCGTCTGTATTTGTCTTTTTCACGAATCTTCCCTTTGTTTTCCCTTTGTTCATGCGCATGTTCATCTTGTATTTCCGTCGAGTTTCTACGTCTAGCATCTGTGTTTTGATTCTCTGAGTCATCTTTTCTCGCAGATTCTATTCTTTGCATTTGTCTGTGTCTTTACTGTATCTGTCTTTTCTACGTTAGTCTTTGCTTTCGGGCGGCTTTTTTGTTCATGGACTCTTCTCTGTATTTCGTCTGTGTCTGTGTTTCCTTTGTTGTGTGTTCTATCTGTTTATGGCTTTCGCACTCAGGTTCGGGCTTTTTGTATATGTCCTTCGGACAAATTGTCCGAAGAACTGTGGTCTTTCTTCCGCGGCTTGTTCTTTTTCTTGGCCGTGTTCTTTGTCTTGGCTTTGTTCATGCTTTAGCCTTTGGGATTTTGGATTTCGTCCTTCGGACAAATTGTTCAAAGGACTCTGTCTCTTCTCTTTCCTGGGCTTGGCATTTCCTTTTCTCTTTTTTGGCCTTTGCTTACGCTCTTACCCGGGCCTTGGGCTTTTTTTCTTGCTTTTGTGTATGGCGTTCATTCGGCCTTCGGGTTTTTGTTCTGTTCGAATTCCTTCGGGCTTTTTGATTTGTTCAAATTCCTTGTGCTTTGTTTTATTTCTATCGGGCTTTTCCCTGGGTATATCCTCCGTCGGGTCTTTTTTTGAATTCCTTCAGACAAAAAGTCCGAATGAATTCGTCTCCTTTGGCTATCTTTCCCCGAAGGGCAATTGCCCTTTGGGAACTTTGTTTTTGTCCTTCGCTTTGTGAAGGTGCCCTCCGCAAGGGCTTCTGCTTCCGAAAAATGCCCTTTGGGCTTCTTGATTTGGTCCTTTTAGTCACCTGGGTGCCTTTCGCAAGGGTAAGGTTCTTTTGGAAGTGCCCTTCGGAAGAATGGAAAAGTGCCCTCCGCAAGGGCTATTCGTCCTCAAAAGTGCCTTTCAAAACTTTTGAAAGGGTCCTGCCACCGACCAAGTGCCCTTCGCAAGGGCAGGTGTCCTTCGAAAAAATTGATTTTGTCCCTCGAAACTTTTGCCAAGGTCTTCTTCGTGCTTGAAGTGTCCCCCACAAGGGCACATACCCTTCGGGGAAATTGTAAACGTCCCTACGCAACGTCCAGATGCCCTCTGCAAAGTCACTTCTCCTTAAAACATACCTTTCGAAAGAATTGTAAAGGCCACCTCGCTGCATAAGTTCCCCCCGCAAGGGCACGTACCCTTTGGGGTTTTTGTTAATAACCCTTCGAAACTTTTGAAAAGTCCACCTTGCCAATGAAAAAGCCCTCCGAAAGAAATCACCTGCGCTTTGAAATGCCCAAGACCTTTTCAGGCTTTACAAGTGCCATTACATATAAAAACTTTATAAGACAAGTTGATGCACAAACCCGCTTCCCTCTGTAGACCAACTCGGGCCCTTGGATTGCTTTTATTTATAAAAGTAAATAAGACACCCCCGTAAATCCGATATGCACTATAGACCCATTCGGGTTCTTCGACTGCTTCAGCTTATAAAAGCTAATAAGACATGCATCCTGGTAAACTCGGATTGCTCTGTAAGTGCTAGAAATGATCATTCCCTGATGAGAAAACCCCTGTACCTGCACAAAAGTGACTTATCCTCGATTTCTCAAGGGTCAAGACTTGGTTTTCAAGGCAAATGGTCATGGTGAGTGAAGCTTCGAATGGTAATGGTGATGATTTGGCCCGTGGGGCAAAATTGTCAACATTCTTGGTGACTCTGCTGGGTAGCATGCCTGCTATGCTTAAGGACCAGATCTTAGATAAACTCTTGGGATCACACGACTGAAAATTGACACATGAATGGCCATACAACCTTGCTTTTGAAAGGACACAACTTTCAGATTCAAAACGAACGAAAGGGAAACACACAAAAGCAAGGGAAACTAGCTAACAAAATAAGCATGCAAAAGCACTTTATTGGAAAACAAGCTAAACTAATGCGCTGGAACAACACTTGGAGGAAAGCAAAACTACTCTAGACTAACTCAACAATCCAATACACAACATGATCCACCCGGATCAAAAGGGAAATTCGTGAGCTCACTGCTTTCAAGAGATGGCACAAGTTGCAAAGTATGATATTTACCAAACATAACTTTTGCTGAAGCACTCTTCTTGCTGATAGGAGCAGTTATATGTTCATGTGCTTTGGATGATGCAGTTAGGTCTCCAACTTCCATTTTCATATGCAAGGATTGAAGATATGAATCTAGGATCCCATCATCTTCCTCCCATATTCTTCTTTGTTTCATTAAGACTACAATTTTTGCTTTATTCATCGGCTGATCATAATCTGGTACATTCTCATTCAATGATTGTATTGGCAATTCAGCTGGTACACTCGGATTGGCATCTTCCTTATGATCCATTTGAGATGGCACCTTGTCAAAGTCTTTAGATCTTTGATAAGCATCCAAACATGGCTGTAACATGTCTTTAAATTCTACCTGATGAACAACTGCAACAGTACTCTCTTCAAGACATTTAATAACCTCTACTTGGGGTGGAGATGGACTATCAACTTTTGCACAAAAACTAAGTCATCCCAAAGGGCTTCTTTATCATGATCAACTGAAAGGACATGAAAAACATCAGTATTCTTACCATTTGAAATATGCTGATTACATATTTCTACCTTTTGGATAGAGTCATATGGAATCTCTTGATCTGCTGCGCTTGCTCCGTCTTCATCTTCTGTAGAGAATGGCATCTCATCTATCCACTCAAGTTCCAGCTCATCTTGTTTTGGAAAATCCATAATAGTGTTGCTTTCTTGAAGCTCCAAAACATTGGTGAAATCCTTAAATGAATCATCAACCTGCTGTTCTATCTCATCACCAACATCTTCCATCCTAAGCTCCTCAATTTAGTTCATGAAATCATGGTACAGCTTCTACCAATGATCAGCTTCTTCAAAAGTATGCTCCATCTCATGAATGGTTGTATGTGAATTGTCCTTATGGCTGCCTTGTGAAGAAACATTTGTTTTTACTTCATCTATATCAACTGCTGCAATCTCTTGAGAAACCTCTTGCAACTCTTCTTTGACATGGAAAGCTGAATCATTCTTGTCATGACCAAGTGGTGTCCCAACTGTGATTTCTTCCTCTTGATCACTCAAATCACCTTTCTTTTCTGTCTCTTTGGCTGCATCCTCTTCACATGGCTCACAAATAGGAGGTTCTTGCTCTAAAAGTGGCATGGTAGATCCCTGAAAAAATTCAAAATAGCGAGAAAGATCTACAGAAGCTATCATAGATACCTGATTTTTTTCATGAGGTTGCTCTTCTCGAACCACCTTCACCTCATCAAAGTCTGAAATTTCCTTGTCCTCATGGACAGCTTGAACTTGAGGGATGATGGATGATGAAAAGGGAATACAAGATGATTTAGTCTCACGAATAGGCTCTTTAATAGGCATATGAGTTGGCTCTTGAATAGGCTTTTGACTTCAACTAGGAAGCTCCCTTGGTAAAGACGAAACATGGTTAAGAACTTCATAAGAATAAGGAACATAAGAACCTTCTGTGGGCAAGTGGCTTAACTCAATTTTCTGCCTTTCCCAAACCTCCAACTTCTCTAATACAAAGATGCACAACTCATTTATCTTCAATATATCATTAGGCACATTTTGGAAAAGACTATTCACTTCTTCATACAGGAAATTTGAACAAACTTTTCTTGCATATGCTAAAATATTTAGCTCGATCTTGTTCATTCTCTTTTGGAGACAAGGTTGCTCATATACAACATCATATCACATATGGGGAATGTGGAATCTGGGCCTTAGACTGATATGGTTCCCAAGGATGGTAAGAGTCATGCTTTTGATAATAGGGATCATGGGAAACTTGAGAAGATTCATCATAGTTTTGACAAAACTGCTGACAAGGCTGGTATGATTCATTATAGGTCTGATAAGGAAACATAGCATGAGAATTCTCTTCATACACAACCATCAAAACTCATTCATTGTAGTAAAAATAAACTTGACTTACTTGAAACTGTGCTTGGATTATTAGAAGTAACTGCTTTGAGCTCGGAAACACCAAATATTTCATGAACACTGCTGCAACTATAATTTCATTAAGACCAGCTCCAATAAGTCCCACCAGGCGTGCCAAAAACTGTTGTCAACTTGGAGTTGCACCCTAAATCGAAGACGCGTTGAAATGGCTAATCTTCTCTCTAGTTGAAACAATGGGATCTTCTCACGAGGGTGGGTGCCTCAATGGTGAGAAAAACCTCCAGAGAAGGCTGGTTCCTGTAAGATGTATCAATGAGGATCTCTACTTTGTGTTGCGGACTACCATGGAAAAGGGAGAAAGAATCTTGAAGGGAAAATCCTACCTAATGACAGTGATACACCATAATATTGATCCACCCTACTTGGAACCTTGAACACTGAACAAACAAGGGGAAATGAAGACCTTTGATTTCAATTGATCACTACGCATAATTATTCCCTGAGAAGGTTCGATCCAATGACAAAAACGTGAGGGAAAACGATGGAGAGAGGTTTGATACAAGACACTATGCAGCGATCTAACATCCACTTACAACTTCAGCAAAAGACATAAAACACTGAACATGACCTGCATAACGTGATAAGCTAGCAACTAGGTATGAATCAAAATTTGGGAAGGGAGAGAAATCTACCACGTATGCAAATTGTTGAATGAATGTACATTATGCCAGCTCTTGAAATCTAAAAGTACAGTCCTTCTATTGATTAAAAATGTAACACAACTCACCAATGACATAGTTTGGTCTTACTAAGAGAGGGATGCATTTTACAAAGTTGAAAAGCCATTAATATAGAAAATTACAAAAAACCAAGAGATTGGCGTTGAAAAATAGAGGGAGTAAACTCAAACCAACTCAGCGTTTACAAAAGTCTATTTTGTCTTGCATGAAAATTCCTTGCGTTGAAAAAGAAGACAAGCTTTGGATGCATGAAATCTACGAATAGATGTCTTGACTTGAAAATCAGTCAACTCTGAAACAAGAGTAGTCAAATCCACTTGAACTGCTGGAACGTTTGAAAGTCTCCCCTTTGCATGAAATCAATGCAAATGCTAAATTAAGAATTACGTTTGAACCGTCAGAACATTTCAAGCTTTGAGACAAATGAGAGTGCGTGCATGGAATTTCTTTTGTTTAAGCTTTCCACTGTTTCACTACTCGAGTCCTCATGCAAAGCGAGCCTCTGTTTAAAAATTGAAGGTGATGTGTTAGAACGGTCAAATCTGGACGTGTCTATTCCTGTTCATCGCTGTTGCATGCTCTTGTATTCTCAGACTATTTAGGCATGTTCACCGTCTGTATTTGTCTTTTCCACAAATCTTCCCTTTGTTTTCCCTTTGTTCATGCGCATGTTCATCTTGTATTTTTGTCGAGTTTCTGCGTCTAACCTCTGTGTTTTGATTCTTCGGGCATCTTTTACCACGGATTCTGTTCTCTGCGTTTGTCTGTGTCTTTACTGTATCTGTCTTTTTTGTGTTAGTCTTTGCTTTCAGGGGCCTTTTCTGTTCATGGAATCTTCTCTGTATTTCGTCTGGGTCTGTGCTTCCTTTGTTGTGTGTTCTATCTGTTTATGGCTTTTGCACTCAGGTTCGGGCTTTTTGTATATGTCTTTCGGACAAATTGTCCGCAGGACTCTGTTCTTTTTTCCGCGGCTTGTTCTTTGTCATGGCCTTGTTCTCTGTCTTGGCTTTGTTCACGCTTTAGCCTTCGGGCTTTTGGTTTTTGTCAGTCGGACAAATTGTCCGAAGGACTCTGTCTCTTCTCTTTCTCGGGCTTGGCATATCCTTTTCTCTTTTTCGGCCTTTGCTTACTCTCTTACCCAGTCTTTGGGCTTTGTTTCTTGCTTTTGTTTATGGCGTTCATTCGGCCTTCGGGCTTTTTGTTCCATCTGAATTCCTTCGGACAAATAGTTCGAAGGAATTCATTTCATTGTGCCTTTGTTTTATTTCTATGGGGCTTTTCCCCGGGTATATCCTCCGTCGGGTCTTTTTCTAAATTCCTTTGGACAAAAAGTCTGAAGGAATTCGTCTCCTTTGGCTATCTTTCCCTAAAGGGCAAGTGCCCTTCGGGAACTTTGTTTTTGTCCTTCGCTTTATGAAGGTGCCCTCCGAAAGGGCTTCTGCTTCCCAAAAATGCCCTTCGGGCTTTTTGATTTGGTCCTTTTAGTCCCCTGGGTGCCTTCCGTGAGGGTAAGGTTCTTCCAGAAGTGCCCTTCGGAAGAATGGAAAAGGTCCACTTCGCTGCAAAGTGCCCTCTGCCAGGGCTATTCGTCCTCAAAAGTGCCTTTCAAAACTTTTGAAAGCGTCCTGCCACCGACCAAGTGCCCTCGGCAAGGGTAGGTGTCCTTCGGAAAAATTGATTTTGTCCTTAAGAACTTTTGCCAAGGTCTTCGTGCTTGAAGTGTCCCCCGCAAGGGCACATACCCTTCGGGGAAATTGTAAACGTCCCTACGCAACGCCCAGATGCCCTCCGCAAAGTCACTTCTCCTTAAAACATACATTTTGGAAGAATTGTAAAGGCCACCTCGCTGCATAAGTGCCCATTGCAAGGGCACGTACCTTTCGGGGTTTTTGTTAATAACCCTTCGGAACTTTTGAAAAGTCCACCTTGCCAATGAAAAAGCCCTCCGAAAGAAATCACTTGCCCTTTGAAATGCCCAAGACCTTTTCGGGCTTTACAAGTGCCATTACTTATAAAAACTTTATAAGACAAGTCGATGCACAAACCCGCTTCTCTCTGTAGACCAACTCGGGCCCTTGGATTGCTTTTACTTATAAAAGTAAATAAGTAAGACACCCCCATAAACCCGATATGCACTGTAGACCCATTCGGGTTCTTCGACTGCTTCAACTTATAAAAACTAATAAGACATGCACCCTGGTAAACCCAGATTGGGTTAAAAATAAAAATGATCATTCCCTGATGAGAAAATGCTTGTACCTGCACAAAAGTGACTTATCCTCTATTTCTCAAAGGTCAAGACTTGGTTTTCAAGGCAAATGGTCATGGTGAGTAAAGCTTCGAATGGTAATAGTGACGATTTGGCTTGTGGGGAAAGATTGTCAACATCCACATGAAGCGTTGCTGCAGAAGTGCATAAAATGAAAGAGCTAGCGAGCACCACCATGAATGTTTCATAGGGTACAATACTTGCTAAAGGTTTTGCAAATGGGTAGCAAGCTAAATGTGCGTAATTTTGGGGGAAAACTCTATACAAGCATGCTTGAGCCAGAGTATTAGTAGGATGGATAGCCTCCAAGGAAGTCCCTATGGTTCACTCCTATGAGCATTACCTAGATACAATGGGTGCCAAGTGAACCATTTAAACTCATGAGAGATGGGGTACTTGTGAATCACCACTAATGAAAGATGGGTCATGAAGAGTGACTTGATTTTAACAGGTAGATGATTTCCATAAAATGATATTAGATAATGGTGCACTTTGAAAAACACCAAATGCAGAAAACAAAAGATAAAATATTGAAGTCGGGGTCCTTTCAACTGATTCACAGATTGCTGCATTACATGGGAAAGGACCAAATGCTAAGAATATGTGTGATGGAAGAGAGGTGGAGTCAATTTTAAGAGAGGCACATGAAGGGGATGTAGATAGACATACGAGTTCGTAGTTGTTGATAGGGTTGTGGTCGCCTACACTACATTGAGACCGCATAAAAGAAAAGGCAAAGTAAAAGGTAGTTTTTCAGGTCACTGCCAAGCGAGATACCAATTTGGTGTATGAGACCTCCCTTGTGGAAGCCCACAAGGGATGGGTGAAGTTATGTGATACTTGTCAAAGAACATAAATAATGGTAAAAGCAAACTTTCCACTGTAAAACCCAACAATGCCACAAGAGTTAGTTGAAAATGGGGTTCAGGTTTTGTTGGACAGGGGACCATTCAAACACCCAAGCGAGAAAGGATGTTGCAGATATTTATTAGTGGCAACAGAGTACTTGACAAAATGGTTAGAGGCTAAGGCATTATTGGATAATACTGCAGAAAGTACAAGAAGCTTCATTTATGAACATATTATAACAAGATTTGGTTGTCAATTTAATATAACTAGAGATTGAGGAACACACTTTAAAAATGAGGTTATCAAAGAAATGTTGGAGATCTTGAGGATTAAGCGTGGTAAGTTGATCCAGCGTCAAATAAGTCGATCACATCGATAATTCATAATACATGTATGAAAAATAGGATTGTGCTGAAAAATTGCCAGCTAAATTATGGGCATATTGAGAATTATTAAAGACAGTTATAGGGTTGACACCATTTAATTAATGAATGGACAAGAAGATGTGGAACCAATGGAATTTTTGGTACCAAGCTTAATTGATGAAGAAAGCCTACAAGATGGGTTGTTCAAACTAAATAAATTGGATGCGAATTTTTATTTGGTGCAATTTCAATTGAAACAGAGCAACTAAGAAGAAAATACTGGACTGACAAACTCAAAGAAAAGCAGTGGGGAGGTCCTTACAAAATTATTGAATTCTTTGATAACAAATCCATTTAATTAGCGATTATTGATGGAACTTGACATCCCAACTTGATCAATGTATCTAACTAGAGGAAATATCATACACGAAGATAAATTGGTGTAAATTGGATTGCAGTAGAACTATAGAACAACTACAAAGGCTAACTGAAAAGCACAAAAAAATGGAGAATCTGTTGCCACCTGCTGATCAAAGCAATGAGGTTACTGGTCAACGACTAGAAGCCTTTGAAGTGTGACATTGTGCCAACTTATATCTAGTTTAGGCTGCAAATAATACAACCACCTTGATTGTTGCATGTTGGCCACCTTCAGCCATTGCCATGTGGCGATCATTTCATATGTAAAAACAAGGCAAGACAAATAGGTAGATCGATAACTGATGAAGAGGGAAGTCCAAATCTGTGCGATGATCATAAGGCAAGTGCTCTGCAACTCGATGCAATTCAATTAAAAGTGGTGCCTATGAATTGACAACACTTCAAAGGACAAGAGTTTCAAAGTGGCAAGTAGAGAAGATACAAAATTGAGGGACCCAATAAGTGGTATTCCCAAACAATGCATCTCTGGCCGATAGTCAAAGAGGATGGTTGCTGGCTCACAATCAATTTATATTTTGTGAGTGCGCGGAATGACCTTAATAGAAGATCAAATGCATGAAATGACAACATCCAATCGTAATACAACACAATAGCACAAATTTAAAAATGAAGGGAACAAAACTCAAATAAGCGAATGTAATTCATTCGCAAATTTACAAGCAAATAGTTGCTGTCAGCTTCTGTATGCAAACCGGAGTTGCTGAAGTCAAATAAAAAGTCTTGGATAGGCTGGACATGGCTTTGAGAAAACCAAAATGCTTGTCTTCAACACACAGACCAATTGACACAGCAAGACCCGATGCCTGCGAGACAAAATAACTGTAGTGTCAAAACCAGACTTATCTCTCAAGGATGCTTAACAGATCGCTGATGTAGATTTTGTATGGTATGATTGTTATCTATTGAAATAGTGACTGAGAGACTAGCCCAATGATTCATGTTTTCGGTGGCTATAGGAGGTGGGAGTTAAGGAGCTTATCGTTATGCCTGTTCTCATTGTAGACCTTCTGTCACTATCAGTGCCAGTCCTGAAGTTTGACATCTGTAGAGGTTTCATAATTTATTTGGGGTACGAGCTGAAAATTACACTGGAATTGTTGTGTGAAGTCTTTGCTATGCCTAAATTTCATAGTCACAAGGTTCGGGTTCGAGTTCGAGTTCGACGAGGATAAAATTCGGTTCAAGTTTGCCAGTGGATAGTGTTTGAAAAAAAAATTGCCATTAAATTCGAACTATAAATATGTGTCAAATTAAAATATTAAAAATACTTTTTGAAAAACCTAGTGTAAATAAAATAAATATTAAATTTAAAAATAAATTAATTTTATTATATATAAAAATAAATAGAAAAAATAAAAATAAAAATAATATATAAAACAAAACAAAAATAAAGGTAAAGGTCAATAAATTCAAAAAATAAAAATAAAAAAAAATTAATGAAAAACAAATATAAAATAAAACAAAATAAATTTAAACTAAAAACAAATTAATAACACAATTAAAAAAAAACATGAATTAAAAAATAATAAAAAATAAAAACAAATTTAAAAAAAAATCTAAAACAAAACCTTAAAATTCTAACACTAACAAAAGTCATCGTAAACATAAACCTTTACATGCTGCAGCTTATTATTCTCTCCCGGCACTTCATGGGTGCCATCATGAGCCAATGAAATCTACGCTCAAAAGCACAACACTGTGAATTCTGGTGATAGCATGGCTGATATATGGAGATCAGTTTTTTAATGTAAGACTATTGGCTGGGTTGGGCATGAGAATTCAACTCTCTTGCGACACAAGTGGGATTCCAAATGAAGAACAAGTCAACGGCTCATGTCCAGGCTCCACTTAGTCCCACAAACCCTTGCGCAGCAGGCAGCAGCCACGAACCCTTGAACAAAGATGAACCTTGAAGACAGCCACGTCCCTGGCTCCTCCAACTCAAAACCCTCCCAACAGACAAACTAAAGCCGAGTTGGATTTTTTTCTGTTTGAATTAAATTTGCCGATCAGGGTGTTTTTACTGAATTTTTGGTTCTACCATTAAATTCGCCGAATTTCGAATTTTCAGGGGAAAATTCGGTGAACCCTGTGACAATGTGCCTAATGATGGAGAGATGGTCGTTAAGGTGTTGAACAAGAAAAACTGAATTTTTTTAAATGGATAGTTGTGACAGTGACCCTGAAGACATGGTAAAGGATCATGGAGTGACCATAGAAGCCTTAAGAAATATTCATTTCAGGAAATTGGAGAGTTTGCATTGGCCAGAGTCTTCCTAACAGACAGAACTTACGAAATTTCTGGGCATTAGGTACATTCTTGAGTCGATTGATGGGAAAGAATAGAATTGTGCTATGTGATAGAAAGTGAATGAACAGTTATACCACTGTTGTTTGCAAGGTAGTGGCCAATTTGCATGTGCATTATATTCACTATTGATATTGTCCATCTTTCCAGTCTATGATAGAGTATTTGAATAAATTATCAATGTATAAATGGCAATAGAGTATGCCTATGAGCCTGAGACATTAAGAATATTTTGACACAGGGAAAACCAGAAAGAGAAATTCTTAATTATCTTAAAACCCCAAAAATCAGGAATGACAATCTACAAGAGGAGCAACCATTGATTCGAAATAGGTAACCTTCTGTGCAACAGAGTAGAGGAGCTGACATGGCAAAAATATATTTTTAACATCACAAGCACAATTAACATTTGTGGCTTTGAATATGCCATCTGGAAATGCTGGCAAGTCTTTGATTCCATTGGGTTAGAACGTGATTAAAAACCTGAAGCCAATCCCTGTGCCAAAACAAACATTAGATGCTGAACAATAAAGGAAGTATGTGCATCAATTGAAATCAATGGATGATGAGATGGAAGTAGAAGGCCCCTCTAGTGAAGTTGACGCATGTTCAGAGGAGGGGGAAGCCTTTGAAGTTCACATTCTTGATTTGAACACACTAGCAGATGCAGGGGCTGGATATGATGTCATGGGGAATGGAGTGAGGGCCACTGGTCATAATATGCTAGCAGTGAACCGGATGTAAATGTACCTGTAATAATGTATGGAGGAAGATGTAAATTCTGTTATGACGTTCAGACATTTGACTGATACTTGAAAAGTGGGGGATGATAGGGGAGTTTGAGGGATGTGTTAGAATTATTGATCAATTTGCAACAAGCTCCCTCGCTCTCTTTGATGATTTTCAGATAAAACTAACACATATGCCAACAAATTTGGTGGCTTTCATTACTTGTGTGCCCCTGTTATGTAAAAATCTGCTTGTGTTGCGGAAAATTTTATTGCAGCCTTTAACAATTTGCATACGTTATGTTTGGAGGGAAGGTAGAACCACAAATATACAGAGTTGCTATAGAAGAATCTGGTTGAGGAAAGTTTGAAGGGTTAAAAATTGAAGGAAGAGATGGACAAAATGGTGCAGGAGTCGATGCAACTGAATCAACAATTGCCACAGCTATTGGTAGACAAACAAAAAATACAGGAAACTGCTGAACAGCAGAACTACTTACTTCATATTGCTGCAGATTCACACAAGGCGTATGTCCAACTGACAGCTGATTTGATGTTGGGAAAGAAAAAATGGAAAAATCATTGGTCTTAGTTGATAGGGAGAATCAACAGTTATAGGAGGATCTAGAATGATTGATAAATCCACTAGTGGGTGGATGCACCTTTACAATGCTGACTACAGCAGATATGATCAAAATGCCCCTCTTTGAGGTAGTTGATGGAGGGTTGGAAGCAGTTATACCAACCCAGTCCAGGGCATCAGCAATTTTCAGAGAAAGGGCGAAAGGACCCAACACATTCTCAGGTGGATCCTCAATGGAATCCTCTTCCGACATCCTCAGTATCACCAAGACCAACTGTTGGAAGAACTGAACCCTGCAGCAGAAATAGCTGCAGTAGTTACCGATGATAAGATTCAACGGTACAATCCCATCTTCTTCTATTCTTCTAAAGATCAGAAACAATGTCCTGTTTCTAAGGTTTATATTCTTGTTTCTAAGGCTTCTATTCTTCTAAATATCAGAAACAGAATGGGGCGAGAAATTGATGTTGCAAATATTGTTTGCTTCAAGAAGTAAAATGTCCCACCAGCTCTTTTTCCAAATTTTGTCTACCAGCTCTAGCTACCTGTATTCCTTTTTGTGCTATTCATGTGGCTTCATGATCTAGGACGATCTACCAACAATGGTTCCAGTGACATTGCCAAGCCTGTGCTCACAACTTGCAGTAACTGCAGTTCCTCTTGCATGGTCTGCGATACACCAGAGCAACCTTTAGATGCTTGCGACAGCTCCAAGATCATCAATCTGTCTCCAACAGATGCTCCACACACTCTTGCAATGGGCAATGCAATCTGTGCAGATCGGACCTAGCATCACCCATGTGTGCACCCAACCTTTTGCGTTACCTACCATAAGCTTCAGCAAGGTTTGACACACCTCTAGGCCAAACCGCTAAGGATAACTTACATCGCGCAGTTCCTAGCTGCTCCAAATGGCACTCCCATGGCACACGTTATGCCAAAATATCTTCCAACAAACCGCACTGTAATATCCCTTCGAATATCAAAACAAAACTCCAAATTGCTTATCTGAATTTCTGCAAAATATCTTCAAATTGATGAATAAATCACAGTATAATTTCTTATTTATTTGCTCATAAGCTTACAATAGAGATCCTCTGTCAAGTATACAGAAAATTATCGAAAGTACGGCCTGAATACCCTGAATATTCCGTAAATTGGAAAAGAATTCTGAATCTAGTTCGTCTCGGCCTGCCGTGTAAAACACACAGTTGCCGTGTAAAACACAGTCGCCGACGCCGGTTATACTGCCGTCGTCGGTCGATCTACAGTCGTTACTCCGCCGATGTCGGTCTCTGTAAGTATCTGTTCGCCGATGTCGGTACCTGTACTTTCTGTTGATGCGTACGGATTGTTACGAATCTGTACGGAATTCGTACGGCCGCTGATATAACACACCCTGTATGCCTGATCCTGATCTGTAGAATTATGGGATGATACAAAAGATCTATATCTGGATAATTCTTGAATCAAACCCCAAAATAAAGAAAAATACCTGTAAACCCTGGTGATAGCTTCTGAGTGAAGTTATCTCTCAAATACTTGTAATACTATGATAACTTCTGGGTGAAGTTATCTCTCAATTCGGCAATAGATCGGCTGATCTTTCACAACCTCTGAATCGCACACACTGAAGAGTTGACGTTCTTCAATGCAATTGGAATCCTGGAACCCTTGGCTCAGTCTTCACAGAAGAATTTCTTAACAAGAATCAATATCAATAATAGTCATCAATACAAACTCTCTCCCATGAGAGATTCTTATACACCTCCAAAGGTGTGCTTGCTAAAACTAGACTCCCTTAAATTAGACTTCCTTAATTTAGAACTAGGGTCTTAAAATTAGACCAAGTCTTAAATTAGGATTAGGATCCTAATATTAATAATTAATTAATAATTAATAATTAATCAATAATTAATAATTAATTAAAATGAGATCAAATAATTAATATTTGATTAAATCAATCAAATATTAATATCTCCCTTAATTCATGTCCGAAAGAGCCCAAACGAATTCCAACCCATCTCTATCAAGACCCTCTATCCATCTCATTAGCCTACGAGGGTCACATAATAGGCTAATCATCTACTCTGCACATGTCAACTAAAAAGGGGACATGACACGCACACCTATCTGCCATGTCACATAACCATTGGACGATGAAGATTTACACATGGAAATGGTTCAACATCCATAACGGTCCTTGATGCCTTCTTGACTTTGTGATATATATATATATATAGACACACATTTGTAGCTTTAGTTAGCAATAAAGTAGAAGATAGACAACCATACATCTTTCGTAAGAGTATGCCATGTACAAGACACAAATAAATAAGACATTTACTATTCCTGTAATGTCTATTTTTCCATTATCTCTCTCTTGATTCTCTACATAACGAATAGAGCTTCAACATATGTATATAACACATCTAGATTGTCATTTAGAGTGTTGTCCACTGGGTCACCCACTGGGCGCTGGATTTGCGGGATTAGAACAATTCATCTTGTTCGTGCATGTCCCATTGAACTAGGTCAGAGTATCTGAAGCTCAACGTCAAACCATGAGACCCATCGGACTACCTGTTGTGCTTTTTCAAGCAAGTTCAAATGGCAAGAGACAATAGCTAACTAGATGCAATCTTAGAGATGATCAATAACAACATCGCAAAAGCACTTTTAAAGCAAAAGACATATTGTTCAACTAGTTTGCTGAAGTCTTCAAATGGGTGGTTCCATCGACTCATAAATCAGGGAAAGCTTTTGGTGGTTGAGTGCTCCCTAGGTTTCAAATAAATATAGATCTTCCTGTGTTTGAGGGTAAAATTAGTGCAAACACAATAGATAATTGGGTAGATTAGTTAGAGTCATATTTCTCTATGAATGACGTTTCTGATGAACAGAAAATCAAGATTGCACTTCTAAAAGTTTCTTCGTTCGTCAAGAGGTGGTGGCATGAACATTTGCTTTGGGATAAAGACGAGATAGAAGATGAATCTGACCCAACCCAGGATAAATTCTTGGAAGCCTTCAAGGAAGAATATTATCCTGAAGATGTCTATGATATTATTACTTTCAGTGGCAACAAATTTGGCAAGGATATGACTAGTCAGTCCAAGCTTACACCGATGCCTTCCATGACTCTTTTTGCAAAATTGGGCTCATTCGAGTCAAAGCAACATAGAGTCCTCATGTATAGCAACAACCTATGACCATCCATTCAGTACAAACTGAAGTTGACTAAGGTGAAGACGATGTGAGAAGCCTATTGGTATGCGACAACCATTGAGGAAGAGTTTAAGTTGAAGGGAAAGCTGGAAACATCTACCACGCCAAAGAATGCAACTGCTTTAGACAAGTCTGAACCGTCTAAGCTAGGTAAATGGTGCGACAAACACAAAAGAAGTAGCCACACCTATACAAAGTGCCATTCTCAAAAGAGTTTGCTTACATGGGAAGAAACAAAGGATTATGGAGCATGTGGGTGCTAATGTAGCCACTGGATTTTTTGATTGATCGCAGTAGTACGAAGAACCTCATCTCTAAAGCAACCGTCAAGTGATTGCATTTTCCAACCATGCCTCATCCGCAACTTACCAAATTGAGATGGTTCAGTTCTTGCAACAACAAAGGCATATGCGTCACTCTCCAATGTTGCTTCTCATATTCTATCCATCCTTTCAAAGAAGAGCTAGTAAGTGATGTAGTGCCAATTGATGTATGTGATATACTCATTGGGCATCCCTACAATGCCAATCCTTGCAGCATAGTTGTATCAATGGGCAGTAAGAGATATTGTATTCTTGAAGTGATTCCACGCTTTAATCATACCACGCCAACTCCAAAGGGGATTGTGCCTTACAATTGTGCATAGTTAACATTGAGAACTTCACCTCTTGCTGATGCACAACCTCAACCAGCAAAAACTCATATTGTGGAAATTGCGTTTCCACATTACTATTCTATGTCAGTTTAAAGAGTTGTCAGAGCAGGGTAGCTCCCTCAAAAAGCAAAATGGTTCACGAGGTATCAAGTAGGAGCCAAGGTTCCACCCCAGCTTCCTAGACTTAATGCAATCATGATTATTGCTTTACTAGGAGGGGTAGTTCCAGTGACACCACCCAGCTTGTTCTCACAACTTGTGGTAATTGCGGTTCCTCTTCCATGGTCAACGGTACACCAGAGCAACCTTTAGATGCTTGTGGTACCTCCACGATGACCAATCCATCTCCAACAGATGCCGCACACACTCTTGCAATGGTGCAGTGCAATTTGTGTAGATGGCGCCACCCATGCAAAGACTTGGCAAGCTGATTTTTGACTTGGACTTGGACTTGGCAACAAAACTTGGCCAAGACTCAGGCAAATTTAAAACATCATTAAAAATAGCGAATTCTAGGGAAACAAAAACTATTAAAATGCATTCCATATCACATAAACTTAATATACACCCAAAACTACTCAATTACATCTAGCATACACGTCTATATACTATACACAAAGAATTTATAATTAATGTGATATTGAATATTTGAAGTTAACATGCAATGGTAGATAGCATCAGATTTATGCCATTTGAAATAGACAGGGCAAGATTAAATTTCATTTCTTGACATAGAAATTGAATGAAGAGAGCCTTTGTTATGTCAAAGCCCTGATAAAGGGAAAAAGTAGGGCAAGTTATAATCTGCAGACTGTTTGAAGTAATGAAACTTTATTATTGCATTCTTGTTGTGCATCAAATCAACAGAAGTTTGGAAAATAATACAACTGTTCAGTAAAAACTACTAAGGACTTGGCTGTGTTTTGTTATTGGTAAATGTATAATGTGCAGCAAAGCATTAAAGCCAACTGTTAAGTTGTCTAGTCTCATGGCATGTTTTGAAAGTGACATTGAATAAAGATTGACGAATTCTTAAGCCAAATGGAACCGTATAAGTGAAAGAGTTTTTCTATTAAAGATTTCCTGAAGATTGGAACACAATAACCAAAGTAAGTTTTTCTTGATATTGTTCAAACTCTCCTTGATTGATATGACCTATGGATACATTAAAAATAAATGATTATTGGTAAGTTGTAAGATGTTGAAGAATTATAGGATGTCCTTGTAGAAAATTTATATCAAGCCCAGAGCTGAAATGATGCATCTTGCTTTGGATTGAGGTGCATGGTAACCAATCACTTGATTTACTATTAAAAAAATTATATTAAAAGCAATCAAAAAACTGGTCTGGACCATGTAAGACATTACAAAGATTGCATTAAAGGCAAATAAAGGCTTATCTTGAGAAGCAAACAATACTTTGCGACATGTTAATTGTTCCAAAAGGTTTCTGCACAATGAAGGTAAATAATTTTTGGGTTCTTATGGAGACCGATATAAACACATATTCCAAAATACCAGTCATCCATGCCATTTGTTTAATATTAGAGACTCTCAAATATATATATATATAATATATATATATATATTTGCAAAGTCCTTTGGTAAGTCTGGCAAGTCTAACCAAGAACAACTACTTGGTTAGACTTGCCAGACTTACCAAAGGACTTTGCGATTCCTGAAAAGACTCGACGATCCCTCGGTAGGGTGGACTTGGACTTGGATTAGCGAGTCCTCACAAGGGACTCACAAGTCTTGTAACTATGGTACCTACCATCAGCTTCAATAGGGTCTAACACCATGCAATACCCAGGCCAAACGACAAAGGACAACTGATACCATTCAGTACCTAGCTACTTTGAGCATTATACTTCTGACATCGGATAGTGCAGTCCCTATGCCATGCCAAGTGACATTCCCAGGGCTTGCGTTATGCTAGAAAATATTCGAGCAAACTGTGCACTTGTCAACCTTGTCACATAACTG